>QLIY01000707.1:0-25104 GCA_003260075.1 Phallusia mammillata
ACACTCATAACTATCTAACTTTTTATTTTTCCCGGGGTTCGAACCCAGGACACTCCCGGGGACGAATCCCGATCAGTTTTTTATGTCTGTATATGGGTCAGGCGTGCTGGACCACTTGGCCAAGTTCCTGCCCATCCTAAGTTTTTAAGACACGACCATATGGGATTTGCGCAGCTACGCCCCCATGCGGACCGCTTGCCACTTTTTTAGTCCACACACTATGGCACATGTGTATTAGAGAAATGACCGCCAAATAGCGCAATATCTGTTATTCTGTGGGTCGTGCTATTCGTGACCGTCCCAGCAGGATTACGCTTTGCGTTATCTCAATGCCTGTTTATGCCCGACGTTTATTTCATAATGATAAAATTTAACAAGTTTTAATTTAACTTTTTATTTTATATATCTTGATGTTTTAATTTAAATATCTTGATGTTCGATCAAATATTCATATTTATTTCACGCACACAGAATGCTTTTGATCTCTAACAAAAAAAGCAACCAAGTGCAAAAAGAAGTCAATAGTGCAAAAAGAACTGTTGAACAAAAAATAGCAAAATTTTCCATGTCCCCCCCCCCGAAAATGGACATTTGGCGCAGAGTTGGAAGTCGGGCCGGGTTAGGGCTTTGGTTTCTTCGATAAAACGGGCTTGATTAGAGCCTGACTTTACACTCTGTGTCAGTATTTTCGAATGTCAAACAATCCTAAAACGCATTGTTCAAGACCACCCCCCCCCCCCCCCCCCCCCCCCCCCCCCCCCCCCCCCCCCCCCCCCCCCCCCCCCCCCCCCCCCCCCCCCCCCCCCCCCCCTTTCTATTATTGTCCTTTGTGTTTGTAACTTTCTAGGCTTAACGGGCTTGTTAAAAACGATTCGAGTTCGGGTCGGGTTTCGGGCTTGTACTTTCGCGTTCGAGCTCCAATTTCGGACCTGTTTAAAACTCTGATTTGGCAAAACTTTAATTATCTCATTTTTGATAACAAACCAAGCATCTCTACTGTTATATGTTGCATATGTAAAACCAATACTGTATGCAACAAAACATGCAATGGTTTAGGTGAATCCTAATAAAATTATTCTAAACAACAAAACAGAATCGTAGCCGATATTCCGAAGTGTCTAGACCGCGTCTGGGTTCGGTCCAAACGTATCAACTTTTCCATATTTCATGCATGTTATCATCGCAATTAGCGGGAAGTCATAAGAATTATGTTTACGCCCTGGTCACATTCTTTATAGTCACACCCGTTTGGGTCGGTTCAAAGTCTGACCCCTTTGCATGCTTAACGAGGCCAAGTCCTTACACGGCTGTACATGTCCATCGTCACTTCATGGGCGTGGGAAGTCTTGTTGTCTCAACTCTGTAAAGCTCGTCATAAGGTGTGCTGGGTCAAGATCAGATTGAAGTAAACGGTTGAAGCGGTGACAAGTATCAGTGGTGAGATCAGAAAACGTGTCGCGAAGAGATTTCCCTGTTGCTAACATCCGGACGAATATTAAAGCGTTTTCATTACGATCTGGACCCGGGATACTATAAAGTAAACATCCGACAGGTCCCCCCCCCCAGAAAACGTGTCGCGAAGAGATTTCCCTGTGGCTAACATCCGGACGAATATTAAAGCGTTTTCATTACGATCTTAACCCGGGATACTATAAAGTAAACATCCGACAGGAAATAAGGTTTTAAAACTTTCTTCAAACTTTTTAATCCAAAAATTCTTTACGAAGTCGTTTGTGACAAGGTGTACCACAGTTGTAAGTCAGACCGGGTTCGGGCTAAAGTTTCTTTGAAAAGATAACTTGATTCGAGTCTGACTTGACCTAGCCCCCCCCCCGCCACGAGGCCAAAAAGTTACTTTAAGGGGGCCATGGTTCACGAAAGGCTGGGAACCACTGATCTAAAGGTTTCAACCTAAAAGGTGTCATCAGTGCAGCTGGTGACAGAACAATAACCGTATTGGGTTATAGAACCAGATCAAGGGACTTCAGTTTATTCAAAGTAACAGACTGAAAAGCCAAGCCTCATCGACCAAATGCGCATTGTCTGCAGGTAATCAATTGCAATGGCTCATTGCGTATGTATTGATATAAAATCCAGCGCGATCCTAACTCGACCTAAAAACCTGGTTCGACGTCCCCCCCCCCTGCGCATTGTCTGCAGGTAATCAATTGCAATGGCTCATTGCGCATGTATTGATATAAAATCCAGCGCGATCCTATAACCCGACCTAAAAACCTGGTTCGACGTACAACTTCCAAACAACACACGTTTTATGTAACGTAGCCCTATGAAACTTCAACATTAGGTTTGCAAATGTAAAATAACCTCGTAACGCTTTGACATTTCACCAACAAGAAAATATGTAAAAAAAACACCCCCCCCCCAGCCCTATGAAACTTCAACATTAGGTTTGCAAATGTAAAATAACCTCGAAACGCTTTTGCATTTCACCAACAAGAAAACATGTAAAAAAAACTATTTTAACTGTGTCAAGTTTCTTAATGTTGCAAGTTGAAAGTTCCAGAGGTCTGATTTTGTTTGTGATGAAATCTACAGGCGTGCAACTACTACGACCATATACGTGATGTTTATCGCGATCTGTCGATTTCTGATTAGATCGCCACCCCGGCCGGTCGCGTTTCTTGTTGTTGCAACAAACCGTTGGAGGGGCAACAAAATTCTGATCGGACCAAGTTATGACAATCTTTTGTTGCAAGGATATACAAATAAAATTTATTTTGCTGTCAACGTTCGAAGATAAAAAATTTATCCCATTAAGTTTGTTCATGAGTAAAAAATGAAAAATGCCCCTTCAAACCGGATGGAGGATATTGTTTTTGCTAACATGGCATCTTTTGTTAAGACGAAGTTATGCGATTAAAGTGACTTCAAGAACGTTGTCTGACACTCATAACTATTCCAAACGTTTGTAGTTGTCATATAAACTTAATGCAGTGAAGTTGGGCAAAAATATTTTTTGAATCAAATGCGAGTTACACACACTTAGCAGAGAACTTATATTTTACACAAACTTATCAAAAGAATATAAATAACAACGAAGTTTTTTACTTTGCTGCATACATATTTATTATATTTATATATTTTTTATGAATTCTAATGTGTGTTGTTGGCAGAAGTAATGTCCACTTTTCTACAAATATTTGCTGGTCATCTCAATTTCTATTTTCAAAAAACACCGGTCAACTTATTTTTAAGCTCTTTAATTGAAATTATGATACTCCAGTCGTGATTAATACTTCAAATATATCCTTTAAAACCCCAAAGCTTATACGACACATACCATGAGCTTGACTTTATTAGATTATTACCCATAAATTCATGTGTTTTTTTCTTGTTTTAAGTGTATCTTGTCCTAATTAAACGAACAAGAATTGTTTGTATATTTGGAATTAGCTTTATTAATTAAACGCAAAGAGATTACAAGACTTGCACGATTAGATTAATAAAAACTTATACCCACTACACCACATTTGATGAGCTTGACTTTATTAGATAATTACTCATAAATCCATGTATGTTCTTGTTTTAAGTGTATCTTTTCCCAATTATATGAACAAGCTATGATCGAAAATTAGGAATTCGCTTGATTAATTAAACCCGAAGAGATTAAAAGACATATGCAATAAAAACTTATACTCACCACATTGGAATATAGGAACAAAATTCCCTAAATCTTTAAGATTAAGCAAACCAATGTCAAACAGAAGGAAATTTATAACCAGATCAACTGAACGATAAAAAATGTTGCAATAATACCAAACAGGATAAAACTCCCAATGTGGCTAAAAGACAAAAATAGTACAAAAAGTCTTCATATGGCAACAAATCTTCCAAACATAGCACACAACGACTCAAAACGGCGTCTGCCTCGAAAACTTTTATTTATCCGCGTTTTGAGATAAGAATCTACAATGCTATGAATCGCCCAATTCGGCTCGGGGTTGCTCTATATGGGTTTTATGCTTAAGAAAATTGCCCAACACTTTCAAGGCACTTTTATTGAGCAATTTTATCGGACGTTGAACTCAGATTGCCAACAGTCGTGCTCTTACGTTTCCGGATACATTATGCGGTGAGAATATTGGTGAATGCTTCGTGTCCGTTTTTTTGCAGTCTAAAAGTAAAATAATAAAGCAAAGTGTGATTACACTATTCACGGTTTTGAATAATCTGAGCAAAAAAATCTGAGCCATTATATTGGTGTAAAACATAACTGCCTTTGTGCGTTGACAGTTGCATGCCTTCAGTCGCTTTTAATTATTATGACTTGATGATGACAATAGCACTTGTCGAAACGTCGTTATGTTTTTCACGAATATACTGGCTCTGATTTTTCTGCTCAAAGTAAAGTGTATTTAAATAAATTCGATTCATTTTTTGGCTGCGTTTTTAGTCATTTTTTGTTTAAGCGAAACACAAAATACAAATGATAAAATTTGAACGTTGGGTTTTAAGACAAAACATGTACGCCGATTTCTGGGTTTTAACGTTAATTTTTACACTTTTTGAAAAATAAAACAAACCATAAGACAGCATATAATTAGTAACTTAAATGATTTTTTATTAATACATCATGATTAGATTTCAAGTCTAAACAAAATTGTCAACTGTTTTTAATCTTTTTATTTTTGGTAATCGGTGCGAAAGTTAAAAAAATTATGTTGTTTTTATCTAATGACATAAAATTCGAACCTATAAGTTTATTTGTTTACGGTGATATGCCGTCATCGCGAACCAATAAAATTTACATCAAAACATGAATCCTCTGTCGCCCAAGACAAATATGTTTACTGTCAACGCAAAGTTAAGCAATTTTGGTTCTGAAAATTCATTAAAAAAGAAACAAAGAAACTTCTTGTGCAAATGTTTATAAATTTAGGGGCTTAAATTCCGTGCGTATATGAGCCAATGAAACCACCGTCAACAAACAATATAGATGCAGTGATTAGTGGTCTTTAGTGGTTGTCTGGCCTGCAAAAACTCGCCTCTGCTGCATACAAGTTTGCACTGATAATCAGAAATCTCGCGAGGAGTTCTTGAGACCAAATTGCAGACAGCTGTGTTGTTTCCTTGGCAAATGTTTGCACTATAAATTGGAAATAAGAAATCCAGCGAAAAAAACCCATCCATAACCAAGTCCGTATTACAAAGAATTGTTGCCGAGTTAATTGGAATGCTAACAAATATTGTTAAGAGCAATTTATACAAGTACTGCCCAACAGGATCACAACACACAAAGTACAATGAAACTTACTTCAATTTATTTTATTTAAAGAAAGGTGAATTTAATGCAGAAAACAAAATCTAAGTTGTTGCTGACGGGCATAATACACAAAATAGATAATGCTCTCCCGGCAAATGTTTTTTTTTGCCAATAGGACCTCAAATCGTCTACAAAAATACAATGCATTTGCTAAAAGAGTATCATTTAGTTAAAATTAAGTTTTGACGAGTTTTACTGGCTCATTGGACATACTGTGGCCACCATGCGCCATGTCTCATCTTATGTTTCGCAAGTCAAGATTAGGAGTTGAGTCGTGCAAATAAAAAATAAGATTATTAAAACTTGGTTTCTTCGGAAGTAATATTCAACTTAATGGCAACCAATCTGTTGGCAACCTTTTTAAGGCCTAGCGTCAATTTTTATTGTTATGTCGAAATGGTGATGATTTCGCGTGCCAGCACTGTTGCGTGTGTAGGCCTAAAAGTGGTTTGTGAAAGATGATTAAAAATAGCAGTTAGTATATAAATTTGCAAATCGTTTAGCGTGCCAGGGGTTGCCGACACTTGCCCTAACTTATGCTGCAGATATTATGCTTGGAGGTGTGCAGAAGAAAATATGTTTGTGTCGCGCCAAAGTTGTGATGATTCAACTAACCACACAGCTGTTAGCACTTAGGCACGTTCGCTTAAAACCTCACCCACGCCTCAAAACCTGTCCATAGTTATTTTGTAACATACAGAAACGTGCACGTACATTAGGGAAAAACAGAAAATTCCAAATTGTTTATCCACTAATTCGTTGCAACGTGATGTGTCTAAGTTCAATGAACTTAACCTTGTTTGTTTTTTGATTCTTTGCCCTATATGCCCGGTGAATGACATGCAAATATGCCTGAACGAATCTATGGCTTAAAGCAGTGGTTCTCAAACTTTCTTTTGTTGCGAAGCCTCTGGAAAAGTTTTCTGGTCTTGCGACGCACCAGCAAATAAAAGTTAAAAAGAAAACTTATTATTAAAGTTGTGTTTGCCACCAAAAGCCACGAAACGGAACTATTCTGCGACGCCCTTGGAAAATTGAAACGACGCACCAGGGCGTCGCGACGCACAGTTTGAGAACTACTGTCTTAACGTATATGTTTCGTAATCGACGCGTATATGTGAACTATAAAAATCCACAATTTAAGGTATTCTTAGCTGCAGACAGTGTACACTGTTTCCAAATATAACGTCTCATCAGTGCCGCTGGTGACAAGACATAGGCCGTATTGGCTAGTGTAGCCTTCCAACGGCACTCCAGTTTGTTAGGAGTAACAGGCTAAAAAGTCATTTCTGGATGGCTACACTAGCCAATACGGCGAATGTCTTGTCACCAGCGGCACTGATGAGACCTTATATTTGGAAACAGTGTGCACTGACTACAGCTTACGTATCATTCATTGCCTTGGTGCTTTTGTAAAGCATTTTACATTTGCAAGACAGGAAAATGAAGCGCAGATGAAGTTTTTTGTGGAATAGGGTTAAACGAATCACCACCCACAAACTTTCCCAAAACTTGCTGTCTCATCAAACTGACACCACGAGCAAACTTTTGGCTAAAAATACACTACCCCCAAAAACCAGGGGTGAATTTTCTGCTGACGGTTTTAAAAACAAAACTCCGCCGAAATGTGGAGAAACGATTTTTCAAGGATTTCTTTTAAAACCCTCTTTTCATCGACCCCCTCTGATTCATAAAATTCCGAAAAAATCCCGCTACGTGTCAAATACACTGCGGGACACGTCATCTAGCCAAGTTGTTTTCTACATCAAGGCACTTGTGTACTTTGTATTTCGTGATGACGTCATTGCTTATGACGAATTTTTCGCACTTGTTGAATAATTTTAATTTAACTAAATCAGTTCGCAACAAGACTTTGACATTTCTAAAAATTTTGTTTTTCTGTGTGATGTTTCATGTATGATAAAAACAAAATGATAAGTCTTCAACCAATTTGGTAAAAAGAAAGAAGTTATTCGCAAAAAGTACATTCAAATATCACTGATGATGGCATGCGCATATACCGAAACGTTTGAGCAATAAAGCATGTCACCTTTTACGTCTATTTGGACTGTTATATTCGTCATTATAAATACAAATAACTTTATAATTTGTACAAACAGATTTCTGTTTAATATGCAACCCTGCTCCAACACGCATAAACTACAAAAAAGTACAACTTTTCTTGTGAGCTTTGTCAAGACTACAAGACAATATTTGGCAATAAAAACAACAATTAGTAGACATTGTTTGTTGTATAACACAGAAAACAACATTGTACTGGTAGTTACGGAAATTTCCAACGGCCTAAAACGTGCAATACGACATCAAAATAGATTTTTATTGCAGCCACGAAAGGTTTATCGTACAAGTCAGTAACTGCAATCATAATTGCGTAACTAAATTAAATCACATTATAACGGGTCGAACCCAAAACAGCAAGCGCTAAATTAAACCATTCAATTGTTCGTCGGGTCATTGGGTCACTGCGTCCCCTACAAAATCGTGTCAAGAATCAGAGTCAAAAGCCATATCTGGGCGTTCATTTTCGTTATTGGGGAGATTTTGGGCCAAAATTAACCGTCAAGTGCTAACCGCGGATCCAACCGGGTACCCCCCCCCCTGTCAAGAATCAGAGTCAAAAGCCATATCTGGGCGTTCATTTTCGTTACTGGGGAGATTTTGGGCCAAAATTAACCGTCAAGTGCTAACCGCGGATCTATCCGGGTCCGGAATCGATTTGTGCGGCACGCGAGATGTGAGAAACGCATTTCGTGCTTGAGATGCAAGAAAAAGGTGTTTTGGGGTTACGTAATGTACGCTGAGGTGTATATAAGGTCGCGTGCTTGAAGTTGAAGGGCAGAGAAGTGATTCAACTGATCTTGGAAAGTGTTAAATAGGATTGTGCATAGACAAGGTCTTGATATACTGTGGTATATGCAGCATGTGCGTCTGTATTTGTTTCTAAAGGTCTTTGCAAGATGTGATAATAAAATGCTGACTTAGTATACAAAATAAAACTCGCTTAAAATTACGTCAGGGTATATCGACATTTTTTATTGAAGTATATTACTTTAATCTATTTGCGAATATCTTTAACTTTAATTATTTTGTAATTTTGTGCAGAAGCTTTAAGTAAAAAAAAAAACCTAATTGAAAATCCTAAATTGCAAAACATTATGAACTGCAAACTCGCAATCATCGCTCTTACGATGACGTCATGCGTCCTGATGACATCAACAGTGACGTATGGAAGGTCTTTGCCAACAAACAAGTGGTCGAGATTTATATACTACCAGTAAGTACAAGACTGAGGATTTGTGCGCCATAAAATATTTTTCAGTGGGCTGCAGACAGTGCACACTGTTCGACCTACAAGATACTGACCGTAATAGGCTAATATAGGTCTTGTCACCAGCTGCACTGATGAGTGCTTTTATGTAACATATTTTTTCTTCAAAAAACTGTTTACGAAACGGGAGTATCAATGCAAATACCATTGTTTAAAAATTTTTCAACCGATTTTTATTGATGTTTTTTGTTTCATCAGGAAAAAGGGCCTCGGTTTAACGTCACTTCGATGCACTCCGCCTGTTTTCCGCGCCTGCCAAGCAATTATCTACACATGCAGACCCATGCGCCAGGACGAAACAGTGAAAGGTAGGTTTTGATGCATTTTAAAGCATTTTATGGCGAAAGAGTTTAAAATTGCAGCGCATTTTTGTTCGTTTTGATGCAGTACTTTAATATGCTAGAAACAAATATCTGTAGCCTGGTCAATTTCAAGTCAATTAAGGCTGTCATTTAAACTGCATTTTAGTTACTAAAAGCCTACACGGTGTGGCTGCAGCGCGTTTGCGCCCTCGAATAACTTTTCAACGTTGCGCAGCTATTTCCGACTTGGTGATTAGCCCGTCTACATGGCCATTTTGAAAGTGATTTTAAAAGCCACGTTCGCGAAAATTTGGCCATGGTGGCTAAAAAGAGGGCCAGGCCAACTTTTTGGCCACGTTTGAAGTGGCCATGTAAACGGGCTATATGTGTTCTTTCACCAAACGAAATACACTCAACTCAACTCTAATTATTTCCACACAGACTCGAGACGCAGAAGTCGTTTGTCCTCACGCAGACGTCGACCGCGTCGTCTTCTGAGCAGGCGATCGACAACCTACACTGTGCGAGATATGCTGACTTTCAAGCCGAGAGTAAACTGCTCCATATGTCAGTATCTGAGATGTTGACTAGATGTAAGAGCGCTTAGGAAGAAGCGCTGTAGTAGACAATGTATTCTGAAGGAAATGAGAAGATTTCAATAGCTGGATTTTTGGAGTAGACTGGCCCGTAGGTTCGAATGCAAAGAGACATTGGCTCTGAACCAAAAAGCTATTTCTATTTTGGTTCAGTAAAGTTTCAGTTAAAAAACATGCAAAATGTGATGAACGGTGCTAAATTTAATATTTCACATTTTACTTTGAATGTTGTAAACTAAGTTATAAAAAAATGTCTCTAAAAATGTTGCGTTGTTTTGGAACATCAAATATAGCATAAAATTTAAACCGTACACTTAAACGAATAACTTATCCCCAACAAACCAATTTTTTGATATTTTGCATCTGTTTTATTTTTAATTTATCTTTTCTGCAATGGTGTTTGAATCATCTATATACATTTTAATTGTTTATATATACTTTGGTGTGTTTCTTATTCCTTCCTTTTACGATAAACGCCGAATAGTAAGAACCAGCCACCATATACCTTGGGTAAGAAATCCATGTTGCAAAAGCAAACACGCATTGGTTTTTGGAAGTTGAATTTAGTCTGCAACCTTGACGCTTATGTACACAAACAAAAAACTCCAGCCTTCTGACCGCAGTCAAAACTATCCGTCCCAGGTTACTTGAAATATTTCACGGTCTATTACCATTTTGTTTCTGCCGCCTCTTTGCACTGTTTGTCTTCCCGTCGACTATTGTTTATGCAATAAACTATTCTAGCTATTAAAAGTGTTGCTGGTTTTCGGGTTCACGGTTTTCTCGGTTAAAGGAGTGCGTTTGTCGTCGCAAGCACAGCAAGTTTTTATTTCATTAAGTGTATTATGAAGTTTAAAGAGCTCTTCTGGCAAATGTGATTTTTATTCCGACGTTTCGACGTCCTATACATTAGAGGGCCAATCATTTGTTATCGCGCGGTGTTTTCATTGCGTTGTGGCGTGCTTGCGTTCCATTCCTATTCCGACGTTTCGACGTCCTATACAGGTCGTCTTCATCAGGTTTTTCTTGTTTATCGTGCACTGTACTAGTCGCATTCAGTGTTATTTACCCTGACGAGCCCCCCCCCCCCCCCCCCCCCCCCCCCCCCCCCCCCCCCCCCCCCCCCCCCCCCCCCCCTCTTTAAACTTGATACTATGCCTGGCAGCAATAGCTTATATATTGAAGTGTATTATGAGTTAAGTTTGTTTCGCTTGGTGAAAGAAAAAATAGCGATACAATTACACTAAAACGATCACCAAGCCGGAAATAGCTGCGCAACGTTGAAACGTTATGGAGCGCAAAAAAGTGGAGGGCACAATTTGGTGGATATAATGGTCATATTAAGTTGAGTTGATTTTTTTCGCTTGGTGAAAGAAATCATAACGACACAAATTGCACTAAAACCCAAACATTCGGGTCGTTTTTGTTATTATTTGGGTCGTTTCCCACGAAGCAGCGGAACAAAATGGCCCACTGTCTTGTAAAATATAGTTTTACGCAAAAAAACCAAGCGGTTTGTCAAACCTACGCCATTTTTGAAAATTGTTTTTTTAAAGTTCGCGTTGCGAAATGTTTTGCAGTTTATTCCAAACGATATTTCCAGTTATATTGAACGCCTGATAGAGATTTGAATTATAGAAAAATAGCTTCGAAATATCCATGGATCTGTTTATGTGGATGCCTTTTTGTCCAAAAAATGTTTTTTTTTTTTTAAGTTAAGACTACATTTAATGACAATCCACATTGGGAGTTTTCCTTATTGACATATACCACAAAAACAAAATTGCCAAGACAGCGGTGATTACCCAACAAAAAGTAACACAGCGAGACCTTAATCTAATATTTCTGTGCCTAATAATCCTATACCACGTCAAAAAATACTTTAATTTCAATTCTGTTTTAGCAAAAATAGTTGGCACAAAATTACAAGTTCCAGCGTAAAAGTCCATCCCATCCTAAATCACAATATGGCGTAGAACAGGGGTGTCAAACTCGCGGGCCGCGGGCCGCATGCGGCCCACAAAGCCCTCCAATGCGGCCCACGAACACTTAACAACAATTGTAGTATTTTGTCAGATTTTTATCTAATTATAATAGATTTTTGGTATTTAAACAGACATTTACAGAAATTTAATTAATANTTGATTTACAAAGATTTTTCAACATTATGGTAACTTTGTGTGTGGGAGCTTACAAACAATTATTGAAAGTTGTGGCATCAAACAGTTTTGGTAGGGCATGGCGCACACAGTGGTGGGATTCAAATTTTTGGTAAGCCGGTTCTATCACAAAAGTCATATTTTTCAGCCGGATCTCAAAAATTGGTGTCATCAAGATCAGATAAGATGTAACCAGTAACAGTAACCAGTAATGCTAACCGGTTCGCTGATCTCATAAAATTTCGGGGGGGGGGTAAAAAAAATTAAAAATCACATGCGGCCCTAGGGATAATTTCCAAACTGCAATGTGGCCCCTGAACTCAACGAGTTTGACACCCCTGGCGTAGAACGTTTTTTTACTCCGCACGTTTTTGGTTCATGTTCCCAAGGAACGACAACAATTTCTGCACGATCTCGGACCTCTAACACCAAAAACTCATATGCCCGTAAACAGCACACGTCCTTAAACGGTAAAAAATCTAGGTTAAGGCCATTGTTACAGAGAAATTACTTGAAAAGTCGTGTTTTTATGTTATTACATGCTATGTTGGTTGCGTAACGTTTAGGTTTCGTCAAACGTTTCTAAAAATTGTTAGAAGCATGTTTTGACACATTGGAAAGTGATGGATAGCCTATACCTGTTATGTTGACGACTTATCACTAAAAGTTTGCCCTAACCTAAAACAATTTTTCAGTTGCCTTTGATTTACAAAGATTTTTCAACATTATGGTAACTTTGTGTGTGGGAGCTTACAAACAATTATTGAAAGTTGTGGCATTAAACAGGTTTGGTATAGGGCGTGTCGCACACAGTGGTGGGATTCAATTTTTTTTCAGCCTGTTCTATCACAAAGTCATATTTTTCAGCCGGATCTCAAAAGATCAGATAAGATGCAAAAAGTCCATTGACAGTAACCAGTAATGCTAACCGGTTCGCTGAGGGGGGGGGGGGGGGGGGGGGGGGGGGGGGGGGGGGGGGGGGGGGGGGGGGGGGGGGGGGGACGGCTGAATCCCACCACTGCACCTTACACTGTTGCTCCCAACAAACTGTGTGTCGTAAGACGGCTACACCAGCTTATGCGGCCTATGTCTTGTCACCAGCTGCAATAATGGGACCTTACAGTTCGGAACAGTGTGCGCTGTCTGCAGCTTGTTTTTGAAAATTTTCGCGTATTTTAGTGACCCGCAAATTAGACAAACTTCACGAAAAGAGTCGTAAATCACAACGCGCAAAGCAAACAACTAAAAACCTCACGTATTCGCCAGAGCGTAAATGTTTGGGAAAACAAGGTAATGGGAATTTTCGCAGCGTGACTTCGTGAATTCCAATACCTGATAAGTTTCAAATACCATCATGGGCGCCGGCAGAAAATTTTGCAAGAGGGGGCAAATTTTGGCTGATACTTTACCGCATCAAGAACTTGTTACATATGAAGCCATAAATCGTGTACTTCACAATTGAGTTGCCTAAAAGTTATTTTGAACGATGTCACAAATCCCCGCGCTGCCACTTTATTTAGGTTTGCTGCTAAATATGTTAAATTGAGGTACACTGAAATTCCAAGGGGGGCAAGTGCCCCTACGTGGCGGCGCCCATGAATACCATTGAAAGACAAGCACTAAAAGGCTTAAATAATTGATAAATTAAAGCCTAATGAGGAAAACACCGGCCAAAGTATTACTAAATCTGATGATGATACGAGTATACTCGCAAATATATTTGCCGAAACGTTGCATCATAAAGCATGACGCTTTTTACGTCTATTTGGGCCGTTAGATTCGTCATTAAACTTATGAACAGATCCGTGTATAGTGTTCTAAATTAAAGTCATTTTTTTTATGAAAACAAACCGATTACAACAAAAACTAACCAAACTAAAATTGAGTAAAGTGTAAAAAAACGACGGTGGGATCCTTGAATACCATCGTTTGTTATTTTACTACATCAGTTTCAAGAAACGTGGCAGCTACATTACTTTATGTATATATTTACTATGATAACGCAGTCTCCGCACAGCTAAGCCCTAAAGGTAACAAGCCTAGAACCCTGCTCTTAAACTATCTCCATTGTAACACGAAAAGCATATGAGTGTCATGGCACGTGCTGTAGTCATAAAGCGGGTGCAATTTGCCCAGGCATTTGACCGCAAACACACGAACACGTGAAATTGAATTTCAACACGATTTTGAAAGTCGAAGGCTCGGATTTGGACGGCGGTCGTGCTGTGAATAAAATTTAATCCTCAATTCGCGGCCCGCTACGTGATCTGTAAAAGTAGGTTCATTTCAAAAGCCACATCTCAGATTAGAATGCGTCTCTATTTTAGCTGACTGTACAAAAGGGGACGTTATAGACATTTTTGGGGAAAATAGTCAATTCATGTTATGTAGAGTTGCGGAGTAATTGGTCACTTAGTAATAAATTTTGCAAACTCCTGCTTTATTAAAATATGTTGCCTCTAGCAAACAGTCACATTTTAGTGCTTATTTTATTCCAAGTCACACAGCAATAACAGCTCTCTGCAGCTTCTCTCGTTTTCGTTTTTTCTTCGATTTCTCTTTTCTCTGCTGCGTTGCGTCAGAGAAAAACGTCACGTCATTGCGCGCTTCGATCTGGCGCCTCATGTGGCCGAGAGCGGCAATGTTAAAACCGATTCGATCCTAAAAATAAATAAAAAATGTTAGGTGCGTCACGGCATGTAAAAATGCAGAAGTTTAACGAATAAGTAAAAACTGTTTGTATATTTATACGTTTAATTGTTTTCTTTTACGTAGTTTTTCAACATTTTTTTAGGTAAGGCAGCGTTAGAAGTCGGGTTTGGTCTGAAGTTTGTCTAAAACAGACTTCGATCCTAAATGCAAAAAAAGTTCGTTGGTTAGCCTATGTTATACTCTTGGAGCAGACCTGCAAGCTTCGATCTTTCTTTTTGCCTCCAAACTTACTGTGAAATCTAATTAGTGTGAAAAATATGAATGAAAATCTTGGGGGGGGGGTTTGTCTAAAACAGACTTCGATCCTAAATGCAAAAAAATGTTCGTTGGTTACGTTATACTGACGTAATGGCAGATAGAAATGTAAAAGTTCTCATAAATAGCGAGCACTAATTTGTATCGGTGTTTTGTACTGCCTAATACGTCTGGGTCGGGTGCTCTTGGAGGTGCGAGCAGACGTGTGACTTTGGACTGTTGGAATGTTCTAATAAATAGATTTCAACAATATAACAAATAGATTGGAACTGTTTTGTCAACTTCTGCATTTACCAATTTTCTTCACGTAGTTTTTAAAAAATTTCATAGGATTTTTAATAAGGGTGTTGGAAGTCGGGTCGGGTTCGGTGTAAAAACGGGCTTGATTCGGTCCTCACTTTGCCTTCGGCCGAATGTTTGCCGCGATTTCACCAATTTTCGGGCCTAGTTTAGGCTTTGATTAGGAAAAATCTGGTTTGGGTTTAGGTTTAAATGAAACGGGCAAGATTCGAGCCGGACTTTACACGGGGGGGGGGGGGGGGGGGGGGGGGGGGGGGGGGGGGGGGGGGGGGGGGGGGGGGGGGGGGGGGCCTTTCTTTTTGCCTCAAGTCAAACTTAGTGTCAAATCTAATTAGTGTTAAAATATGGATGGAAATTTTTGAAACGGGATCGTCAGTTACAGTCAGTGGTGGGATTCAGCCGGTTCCCTCCGGTTCTATAAAACCGTCTCACGAAATTTTATAAGATCAGCGAACCGGATAGCATTACTGGTTACTGACAATAGACGTTTTGTAACAGAACCAGCTGAAAAATATGACTTGTGTGAAAGAACCGACTGACAAAAAAAAATGGATCCCACCACTGGTTACAATGGGTTGTGAATATTGGCCGCCGGATAAAAAGGTGAAAACACTGAATTGGGGTTTTGTTTACAAAAATTNTGTGGGATTCAGCCGGTTCCCTCCGGTTCTATAAAACTGTCTCACGAAATTTTATAAGATCAGCGAACCGGTTAGCATTACTGGTTACTGACAATAGACGTTATGTAACAGAACCAGCTGAAAAATATGACTTGTGTGAAAGAACCGACTGACAAAAAAAATGGATCCCACCACTGGTTACAATGGGTTGTGAATATTGGCCGCCGGATAAAAAGGTGAAAACACTGAATTGGGGTTTTGTTTACAAAAATTGGTCTCAGGCCGGGTTTATAACTCCACCGTGCGCTATCTTACCTTCAGTTGATCAACTTTAACTTGGGTGTTCCGACGTAAGTCGTCCAAAACCTCAACCAGCATCTGATTTGAGGTAATACGGCCATGATGGACTCTGATATAAATATAAAAAATGTCAGATTTTGTGTTACAAATATAAGCACAATCGGTGTTCAGCAAGCACGATTTAGTGCTGACAGTTAATGTATTATCAAATTGTAATTGGCCTTAGTTGTAAATTGTGCAATGGTTTTAAATGTATTTCAAGGTTTACATTTTTGATAACAATTAGTTTTTATCTAGCTCTCCAGTAGTTTTTCCTGCGTTACTATTTGTGCAAATCCGAATAAAACAAGTAAAAGCATAGAGCCAATAAATGCGAAACTGCACACCGCGCACATTGTTCCGAAGTTAACTCACAAGACGCCCGGTTTGAGAATTTCCGGTAGGTGGAGCAACGGAGCATATGGGTTTATGGTGACAATAATACAGCAATTTGCAACATGCTGACTCAGCAGTTATTGTCGCCGTTGCGCCACCTACCGGAAATTCCCAAACCGGGCGTCTTGTGAGTTCCTGTGTCAGTAGTTTCAACGGTCTCATATTTGCAGCTGGTGACGAGAGATTGGCCGTATTTGCTAGTGTAACCATCTAACGACACTCTGACAGCTTGATGTTATGAACGCAAAGGTGGATTTTATTTGTCAAGACAAACCTCAGCAAGAAAAACATGACGCGACAAACAAGCTCCACTTCGCGCCCTCTAGTGACGAAAGTGTTGAGCAAGGTCAAAAGGTCAGGTACGTAGGAGAAGGGCATCACCAGAAGAGATTCCTCCAGTTCGCTATAGCAAAAGCAAAAAGTTTTACAAAATTACCACAACTTAATCATATCAAGATAAACTTTCAACGGAAAACAAATCAAAAATAGCCGATTTAGACAAAAAATAGATGCAGGCGCTGTTTTAGTTCAAATATAAGATACACCGACTTTTTTATTGTTACGTCATATGAGTGTGACGTCATAATTTCCCTTGTTTGGTCGAGATACAAGTATTACCAAAAAAGTTGCTTTAACCAAAAAAAACCAAAAAGTTTTTTACCAAAAAAGTTGCAAAAAAGCTTTATCAATTTCTGTTATTTGCAACTGATAAACTGGATTATGTTGTGTGCATAAACTCAGGGACGAAACTGGTAAAAACTCACTGAAGAACCAGTTAGACCAAGGGTTCCCAAACTTTTTTGGTCTGTGGCCCAAAGTCCAATTTAATAGCGATTCGTGGCTCACCACGTGCTGTAAATTTAGGCACAAACAAAAAAAACTCAAAAACAGGCGAAATGGTTTCTAGCAATTTATTTTTAATGAGATACATGCTCCAGAAATTTGGCTACAAGATTCGGAATTCTTTGCAAATATTATGTTTTTCAAAACAAAGTGCATAATATCTACAGTATAACAAAACATGGCCCACAGTTTGGGAACCACTGGGTTAGATCAACATTTTCTTACCTTGATTTAATTTTGCGAAGTGTCTGCAGCACGTAGCGATCCGACTGCAAAAAAGCAAAAAGTCGAAACATTGTGAAGCAACGGTTATGTATAGAAACCTAACATGTACTTACCGGTATGTTACCGTAGGCTTTCAATATTGGATGCTGAGGCTGGTATGGAACCTAACGGGAAGATACAGAGTTGATAAAGAGTTTAAGGTGGTCGAGGCTTAACTATTATGTTGTGCTAAGGTGAATTCAGAACTGGGATCGGTCCTAAAGCATTCATGCAGATCAGCAATCATGATATACTCCTGTATAGTTCATAAAAGCTAGGCCCATTCCAGACGTTATACCGAACCAGTCGGTCACCAAGCATCCCCGCATGCAAATTCCGGTTAAGAGACAGGTTTTAATAATTAACAAGTCTGGCGTACTATGTTGTGTTTGTTTGTTGTCATTTTTTATCTTCGGTGGGCGGACAACGCCTGGTGTTTTATGCTCACAATAAGTCCGCCGTCGAGCTGCCTGTTTTATTTTCATTTAATTTTTATTGGACTTAATTAGTTCAACCCAAGTTTCACAGGGTTGAAGCAAAATACAAGGCATTTGGCTAATCACTCAACCATGACCACTCATTACGAAGTTCGATAACACTCTTATACCTCTTCACCCTTCTTCTGTACAGACTTGTGTTCCATTTCTTTCACCAATTCGTCTCTGTGCAACTGAAAATGAAAATTAAAAATTTCACGTTTTGTGGGGCTGTGGGTGAACCGAGAAATCAAACGGGGTCAAAATTCACATGGACCATCTTTAGACCAATAAGGAGACCCATAATAAACACAAATAAAATGGGTGAGGTTTTTTTTTTTTGGGGGGGGGGGTTAATATTCAATGACACAATCGAAACTTTTAAATCTCAGGGACTTGGGTCTGTAAGGATGTGGAAAGTGTTGGATTCAAAGATATTTTAGTGTTCTACACACAATGTGCATCGGAGTATTTTGTTTACGTATATTAGCTTACATAGTCGTAAATATGTAGCATCCAATATGCTAAAAGCTTTATGTAGAGATAAATCCGGGTAATCGCAAACCCAACTTGCCAAAACCATTTACCCGGATTCAGTTTGAGATTTTGATCCATGCGAACGGATTATGCCATTATGCGATTTGCATTCACGGATTCAATAAACAGTTAGGTGATGATCTACATGCAGTGTTTCTTAACCTTTTTAGCGCTCGTACCCTTTGAGCTTTGATGAAATTTTCTCGTACCCCCTGTCTACAATGATAGACGGAAGTTAATCCCCCCCCCCTGGGGGGGGGGGTTAATATTCAATGACACAATCGAAACTTTTAAATCTCAGGGACTTGGGTCTGTAAGGATGTGGAAAGTGTTGGATTCAAAGATATTTTAGTGTTCTACACACAATGTGCATCGGAGTATTTTGTTTACGTATATTAGCTTACATAGTCGTAAATATGTAGCATCCAATATGCTAAAAGCTTTATGTAGAGATAAATCCGGGTAATCGCAAACCCAACTTGCCAAAACCATTTACCCGGATTCAGTTTGAGATTTTGATCCATGCGAACGGATTATGCCATTATGCGATTTGCATTCACGGATTCAATAAACAGTTAGGTGATGATCTACATGCAGTGTTTCTTAACCTTTTTAGCGCTCGTACCCTTTGAGCTTTGATGAAATTTTCTCGTACCCCTGTCTACAATGACCGACGGAAGTTAATAAATTGTAATAATAGGAATTAAACTCAGTGTATCTATAACTTGGGTGTTGAATGCATGCATTAAACAGTATTGTAAGTAGTACAAAAAACCAAACCGTTTAGACATACAACAAAGTAACTTGTTACGCGATTTTCACAAACATTCTTTAATTTCACCCTGCATGTCGTACCCCCTGCTTTGGTGCTTCGTACCCCCAAGGCTTCGTACACGTAGCCCTGGTTAAGAACCCCTGATCTACAGTACCATCTTTGTATTAACTACTAAAGCGTAGGTGTAGCCAACAAGACAAAACTCAGATAACATATATTTTGCTTTACCTCAATAGCCTCCATGATTCTTTCAGCACCTTTTACACTTTCGATCGTAGTTTTGCTCGCCATGCCAACCTCATCATTGGCAGCTTCACCAGGAATCTGAGTTTAAAGAAAAGTCGAGATGAACGAAATTTCATTAAATCACCTCTGATGATTAAGCCTTACATTGCACCAACCAATAAAGCATGAAACCCTTAGATCAGGGGTGTCAAACTCGTGGGGTTCGAGGGCCACATTGCAGTTTGACAATTATGCCGAGGGCCGCATGTGATTTTTAATCAAGTTTTATACACTTAAACAACATTTTCGCTACGACAGCCGCATTGCAGGTCCTTATTTCACCAACATCCGCCAATTACCTGCTGGTTTTTGTTTCAAAAATTACAGATGTAAAGAATAGGTTTATATCGTATATATACCACTATTTATAATCACATAAAAATCTGACAAAATACTATAATTGTTGTTGACTGTTCGTGGGCCGCATCGGAGGGCTTCGTGGGGCGCATGCGGCCCGCGGGCCGCGAGTTTGACAGGCCTACCCTAGATCATGTACTTTAGTCAGTACATGCGTTTTCAAAAAAATGATTTTGTTTTGGGGGGGACCTGTGGGTGAACCGCTAGCCCCCCCCCCTTTTAGCGCTCGTACCCTTTGAGCTTTGATGAAATTTTCTCGTACCCCTGTCTACAATGACCGACGGAAGTTAATAAATTGTAATAATAGGCCCCCCCCCCTCTGATGATTAAGCCTTACATTGCACCAACCAATAAAGCATGAAACCCCTAGATGCCTTTTGCCCCCCCCCCTTTCACCCTGCATGTCGTACCCCCTGCTTTGGTGCTTCGTACCCCCAATGGGTACACGTAGCCCTGGTTAAGAACCCCTGANATTAAAGGCACACATTTCAACTGATTACTTGGCTAGTGTAGAACATGCTTGTGCTCTTTAAAGTTAAGACTTTTTTCCAAAACTATTGGCTAAGATGGTATGTCTCATTTTAATTTAAGGTTTTTGCAAACGACAGTCATTACAAACACATTACAGGTTATTACCTTCAGTACTTGAATCAGAAGAAATTTATCTGCGTCCCACTGCTTAATGAGACCATCTTTTCCACAACTGAAGAACAGGTGAGTGTCGGGAACAAATTTCACAGCCATCACATCATCGTCATGCGCGAACAAGGACCTAAAATAAAACAACATTAAATCATGCTTCTGTTTTCATCAGACTTTGAAAATTAACACGAACATAAATTGATAACTGGGATCAGCCCTGAAACGTCTACGCAGACCAGTGATCACAGAGTCCCGGAAAGACTCCTATCATTGGTTTGAATCCCACCACAGGCTTGATTTTTCTATCATACGCCTTGCCAAATGGGCATGCTTAGGATACCAGCTGATTCGGTATGGCACCTTCAATGGGCCTTGCAGACTGTGATGGGGGGGGGGCCAGGCATTACAAACACATTACAGGTTATTACCTTGAGTACTTGAATCAGAAGAAACTTATCTGCGTCCCACTGCTTAATGAGACCATCTTTTCCACAACTGGGGGGGGGGTGTTTATTTTTATTTTCATAATTACCCATACCTATAAATAGGTAAAAACACAAACTACGAACGTAAAAAACAATTAAATGTCGTTTATTTTGTTGTTGTTGTATTTTGTATTTTACAAAGAAGTTTAAACATTTGCGTGACTTTCAAAACCAACCTGGGCCTCCTGGCTCTTCGGGAGAACTTTTTCCTCTTCCTCCTCTCGCTCCTTCTCCCTCTCCTCCGAAGGGATCACGACCTCATGTGACCTTTGCCAGAATCGGAGGGATCGGTCCTTGCCACTAGAGGCGATAAAGTCACCATCTCCACTCACTGCAAGCGTCATCACTGCTCCGATGTGACCCTGTGTGATGTCACAAACATTTTGACTTGTAACAAAAACTGCTTTGCACAACTAATGGTCTCAAAAGTTGAAAATTGTGAACACATACTAATTTGTACACCTTGTTTTGTTTTCTTGTAAAAAGTGTAAACTTATAGTTATTGGTCTGTGAAAACAAGCACTTTTGCTAATAACATTCTTTGATTTGTTAAAATTAAAACGACTTATATTCAACACAAAGGACTTGCTTTGTTGAAGTGTATGTGTTAAAAGCTTAAAACTACTTTTATATTCATTTTAAATTACAAAGTTATGCTGCATTAAAGGCACACATTTCAACTGATTACTTGGCTAGTGTAGAACATGCTTGTGCTCTTTAAAGTTAAGACTTTTTTCCAAAACTATTGGCTAAGATGGTATGTCTCATTTTAATTTAAGGTTTTTGCAAACGACAGTCATTACAAACACATTACAGGTTATTACCTTCAGTACTTGAATCAGAAGAAATTTATCTGCGTCCCACTGCTTAATGAGACCATCTTTTCCACAACTGAAGAACAGGTGAGTGTCGGGAACAAATTTCACAGCCATCACATCATCGTCATGCGCGAACAAGGACCTAAAATAAAACAACATTAAATCATGCTTCTGTTTTCATCAGACTTTGAAAATTAACACGAACATAAATTGATAACTGGGATCAGCCCTGAAACGTCTACGCAGACCAGTGATCACAGAGTCCCGGAAAGACTCCTATCATGGGTTCGAATCCCACCACAGGCTTGATTTTTCTATCCTGCGCCTTGCCACATGGGCATGCTTGGGAGACCAGCTGATTCGGTATGGCACCTTCAATGGGCCTTGCAGACTGTGATTTTAAAAGTTGCTTGAGAAATGTGGATTGGAATTTCAGTAGTACCAGAACATATGCAATCATTTTGTACCAAATTTTTGACTAAAATGAATCGCAAAATGATTTCCAGTGGAAAAATCACTAACAAGTCATAAGCTATCGACAGTATGGGAAGAAAACAACTAACAACCATGACAGCAAAAAGAAAAATGCAGTTAATTGCATTTAATACAACTGTTATTTAATCTGGAAAAGTAAATTAAGACTTGTGTCCATAATAATTGTTCCAAACATGGCATAACGGAGGATAAAAATGAAACAAAAACAAACAAACAGACAATTGACCTGTGGCAATCACCGAAATCCATTCCCCAAATCTTGACGTTTCGATCAGTGGATCCAGTTACTATGAGGGATGAGTCGGTTGAAATACTGAGCGATCGGACTGGCAGAGAATGACCATATAAAGAGAGGAAAAACTGTCGAGGAAAAATTATTGTTGTATTTTTCTGTTTTAGTTCAGTAGGAATTGATCTAGCACTCTGCAATCTCGGTGCATTACAACAATCAAATGGATGCTTGGCCGAAAAGGGAATATAGGGGTTTATGTAGTTAAGTTTATTTCATCTGTTGAAAGAAAATATAGCGACACAATTGCACTGAAACAATCACCAAGCCGGAAATAGATGTGCAACGTTGAAACGTTATGGAGCGCAAAATAGTAGAGGACACAATTGGTGGATGATGGCTTAACGCGCTACAGTTACACCTTAGTTCACCAGTAAATTTCAGGTGTGACAGTTGCAGTAATACATATCTATCACTACTATAATTTATTTTCGACTAGCATTGTTTGGCAAGAATTTTCCTGCAACCCAGGAATGAGCGAGACACAAAAACATTGGAAACATGAATGAATAAACATGCAAGTGCCAAGATAGTGTATTTAAACAACAAAAGTTGTACCTTTAATGAGTCGACATAGAATATTGTGACAGTGCAATCAAGCAAAGCTACAGCAACATGTCGTTTGTTTGACGATACATCAATGGAGAGGACCTGATCGTCCAGTTCTAATGTTCGAGTGTGAGTGAGGGTCAGTCGATTTGTTCTGTAATAAATAAAATGGGTTACAAATCTTGCTACAAACATTATAACATATATTTTTCATGAAAAAACATAAGATTGTCAATAGGTGTAAGCCAAAAAGAGTTTACAATCAATTTCAAACGAAATTTTAAATTGAAAAAGCATCAGGGTTGACAGCATTTCTCAAAGATAAAATTATGATACACAGTGATTTTTAAGACCTTATCAAACCTATATCATATGTTTCCTTCAAGTCATATATTGAAACAAGTGGTTCAAACAAGTGGTTCACTTTACTTGGTTCAAAGTTTGTAAAATGTTTTTTAAGTTGGATGAACATTTTTTCTACTAAAAGGCAGAATAGTTTATAATTTTTTACAATATATAAATTTTAATTTTTACAGAATCAAGGGTATTTGTTAAGACGTAAAAATCAAATGTTGCAAAAAGTATTTTTATCAAGAGCAGGAATGTCTTGACAAAAAGACAGGTTGCCTTTTATTTGCTTTAGTGTCCACTTGGTAAAACACCAAATAGACAAGCAAATAAATCGAATTATGTTGCAGACACTGGACGAGGAAAAACACATTAATTTGGTGTTTATCCAACCTGGTAATCTGCAAAGTAAAAATATCAAACGATTTTGCTTACTTCTACCTAAAAAAATAAGTATTTAATTTAACATTTTCAAAGCCGGGAGGTTTGGCAGTGTACGGGGGGGGGGTAAAACAATATTTAAGTATTTAATTTAACATTTTCAAAGCCGGGAGGTTTGGCAGTGTACATGTATTTGATGCATTATTACTATTCTGCTTTCAAACTTACAATATTGTGGGTATTATAAACATGTCCACCTCATTAGCACATATTCGCTCATAATCTGCTTGAATATGTCGAGATTATTGCATTCCTTTGTTAATATTGCAACAATTTGTTTCAATCAATCAAATTTTGAAAAATTATTTGACAATTTAGTTTTGGTCGATGTTTCAAAAAAGTTTTACCGAAAAAAGTTTTTTTTAATTTACCGAAATTCAGATTTAAAAATTGTAAAAAGTGTGAGATTGACTTTCGGGAGTATGAATCAAAAGTAACATACCCTGGACGTTTTTCATCTGGAACAAGATCGAATTCCCATAACTTTAGGGTTTTGTCTTCCCCTCCGCTTACAACACCGCTGCGATCAGCCGTGAGACACAAACTCGTTATACTGCCCTCATGTGCCGATATCGTCTCGAGATGACTCCCTGAAATGTTGCGAAAACCAAAATAACAACAATAAAAATAACAACAGTGGCTCAATTATTCTTTAAATATATTTAGCAGATATTGTTACAGCTCTTTGCACTTTGGGTAATAAGTCAATTTGAATTTTACTACAAGTATAGAAAGAATAAAATGGAATAAACAAAATAGGCCTAAAATAAAATAAACTAGAAGGGTGGCTTAGCACATTTTACTATAGCATATACACTACAACCTATTCTGCAAACTGTAATATATTCTCTATATTTATTTATATTGGGTCCCATATTAGCCAACATTTTTATAATCTTGATTTGTTTCTGCAGGCAGAAACTCATGGGTCCCCAAAACCGCAAAGTTGTAAACAGACAACCATAAGAAACGGTGCTATAAAGTCAAACACAGTGATTGGTAGTGTTACTTAAAAAAACAAGTTATGTAAAGTACAAACTGTCCAAATCTCATGCAATTGAGACATTGTTATAAGTTTGTGTGCCTAAATAGCATAAAACACTGACATCTCAAAATGGCATATTATACAAACTGTCAAAATGTATTGTTGATTAATTCACCCATTTTGGGGGGTTGGTAGGGTAAATA
>QLIY01000707.1:27959-45037 GCA_003260075.1 Phallusia mammillata
GTTGAAACAGTGTGCACTGTCTGCAGCTTATCAAGTATTTTTACAATCCTGAATTTACCTGTTCCAAAGTTTTGCACTCTGTGAAGCAGCCGACAACAGAGCCAAACCATCTGATGTGAAACATATTGATTTACACTCCGTTCGATGACCGAGCAGTGACAGACATTTGCGATTGCTGTAGTCGGTTGTTGTCACTTTCGTTCGAGCAGTGACAGATTCAATCTGGTTATTCCGTAGCAGTGTGACTACTGATATTTCTCTTGGCGTTTTTGTGTCGCAAATGTCAAGAGAACTGGATAAAAAATGAATTTCAGTTAGTTTAAAATTGAGATAGGTGTTATTTTGTTGGAAGACTGTATTCAAAGATGGACAATTGTTTTGGGAGCAAGTATTTTATTTTATTTTTGTTTAATTACTTTGCATTTTAACACACAGATTCGTTCAAAGTTTCAGTCAGGTAATATCTTCCAAAATAGTGTGTAATGTTATTTAACCAGGCATACCAGACTTTTCCAGCACAAGCGCAGATCCCAGCTGGACTGATTTCATCATCTACACTTCTTTCAACAAAAACTGGTGAGAAAAAATATTGGAAGGCTCAGTCCTTGCATCATTATGAGTCTAACATGGCCATGTTTTAAAGATATTCCCAGAAGGAAAACACTGAATGTTATGTAACTATTTCCAAACATGTTTAACGTTTCCACTGCTTATGGCCCCCCCCCCACTGATGATACCTTATAGGTCGAAACAGTGTGCACTGTCTGCAGCTTAACATTTTTATTGTTTGATAACATATATTTCAATTGTGTTTCAATTTTATGTGTGCGCTAGTTGTACAAACACATTTTTGATTCCATATGGCCAATGTTTTGTCATCAGTTGCCCTGTGAGATCTTTTAAGTTGAAACAGTGTGCACTGTCTGCAGCTTATCATTTATTGGCTCATATGCTTTTACATTGATACTGTGACACTGAGCCGACTTCACTGTGGTTCCCAAGCAGTTGCTTGGCCACTGTGAGCCAGTTTCATTTGTGCTGTATGCCCAGTTGTGGCATCGCACAGACTGGGTGATGTATGGGGTTGTACCCTGTTGCTCACCACAAACTGGAGTGCCGTTTGATGGCTACACTAGCCAATGCGGCCGATCTCTCGTCACCAGCTGCACTGATGAGACCTTATAGGTCGAAACAGTGTGCACTGTCTGCAGCTTATCAAGTATTTTTACAATCCTGAATTTACCTGTTCCAAAGTTTTGCACTCTGTGAAGCAGCCGACAACAGAGCCAAACCATCTGATGTGAAACATATTGATTTACACTCCGTTCGATGACCGAGCAGTGACAGACATTTGCGATTGCTGTAGTCGGTTATTGTCACTTTCGTTCGAGCAGTGACAGATTCAATCTGGTTATTCCGTAGCAGTGTGACTACTGATATTTCTCTTGGCGTTTTTGTGTCGCAAATGTCAAGAGAACTGGATAAAAAATGAATTTCAGTTAGTTTAAAATTGAGATAGGTGTTATTTTGTTGGAAGACTGTATTCAAAGATGGACAAGTGTTTTGGGAGCAAGTATTTTATTTTATTTTTGTTTAATTACTTTGCATTTTAACACACAGATTCGTTCAAAGTTTCAGTCAGGTAATATCTTCCAAAATAGTGTGTAATGTTATTTAACCAGGCATACCAGACTTTTCCAGCACAAGCGCAGATCCCAGCTGGACTGATTTCATCATCTACACTTCTTTCAACAAAAACTGGTGAGAAAAAATATTGGAAGGCTCAGTCCTAGCATCATTATGCGTCTAACATGGCCATGTTTTAAATATCTTCCCAGCAGGTAACCACTAAATGTTATGTTACTATTTCCAAACATGTTTAACGTTTCCACTGCTTATGACTCCTATGTCACTTAGGTCAGCAGTACGTCAGAACAAAATTGACATTTTCCACTGAATGGCAGCTCCCAATTTTTTTACAAAACATAAAGCAAACAAAGTAGTTTTTGAAGATTTAATGGGGTATTCACTAAGACATAAAAATGAAGTGTTGCAAAAAGTTTTATTATCAATGACAGATATGTCTCAGGTCAGTTCGGTTTCCAACTTTTTTATTTGATGGGCCAAATATTCAGTCGAACACAGTTGGTGGCCCGTGCCATGCTGCCAAGTTTTTAAAATCATTATAATTGTATGGTCACAAGTGAATATGAAATTTTATTTTATCAAAATATACTACAAGTTCAAATAGCCCTGTAGCTAGGTGTTTACAATTGGGATGCTTAATTTTAAATAAAGCCCCCCCCCCACCGAATGGCAGCTCCCAATTTTTTTACAAAACATAAGTAAACAAATTAGTTTTTTAGAGATTTAATGGGATATTAACTATAAGACATAAAAAAAATTCGCGAAAAAGTCTTATTATCAATGGCAGATATGTCTCAGGTCAGTTAGGTTCCCAAACATTTTTATTTAATGGGCCAAATATTCAGTCGAACACAGTTGGTGGCTCATGTCATGCTGCCAAGTTTTTAAAATCATTATAATTGCATGGTCACAAGTGAATATGAAATTCTATTTTATCAAAATATACTAAAAGTTCAAATAGCCCTGTAGCGAAAGTGTTTACAGTGATGACATGCTCAAGTTAAAACAAAAACTTTTTTGTTTACTTTCAGTGTCGACATTTTCACCGTCATCTTTTTGTTTCTTTTTTATTCTTTTCAGTTTCTTTTTTAGTCGAACTTCAATTTCATCTTCTGAGTAGAGATAAAATAACTCCACTGTTTTGTCGTTGCCCTTATTAAAAACATTTGTCATGCAAAATAAAACAGACTATACCAGTGCACCAATACATATAATGCAGAATATTTTTTTCAATAAAAGTTTTGTAAATTTAGTAAATAAACGTTAACAACCCCCCCCCCAAAAGTTTTGTAAATTTAGTAAATAAACGTTAACAAAACAAATCTTACTGATAATACATAGAAATAAAACTTAAAGTAGATTTAAATGAAAAGAATCAACTAGATTTGTTGTCTTGGCATATTTCAGGTGTTGGAAAAAAAGACTACACAATTGACAGCGGGAAAACTTTTGTGTCACTTTGGGCCGATGTAAGACACACATTATTTTGCAACCAGGCTTAAATGAATCAATGGCTGTCTGCTTCATAGAACAAACAGCCCCCCCCCCCATATTTCAGGTGTTGGAAAAAAAGACTACACAATTGACAGCGGGAAACTTTTGTGTCACTTTGGGCCGATGTAAGACACACATTATTTTGCGACCAGGCTTAAATGAATCAATGGCTGTCTGCTTCATAGAACAAACATTTTTAATTATATTGCAAATTTAGTGGGATACATAAAGTTGGTTTGCCGCGATTAGGTATTTCCGCCCAGGTGTGATCGTTGTTAATGTCGGCCACAATGCGCTTGAAAAGTAATTAAATATAATATATTGTTTCCATCCCCCCCCCCCCCCCCCCCCCCCCCCCCCCCCCCCCCCCCCCCCCCCCCCCCCCCCCCCCCCCCCCCCCCCTGCACACAACCTGTCTGTCTTCAACCATTTCTAAAAAAGGTGAAATTTAAAAAAAAACAAAAAAAAAACATCTGCTTATTATAACTAAGAATGGAAAGTATTTTCCTAGAAACCAAATCTGATGATGAACTATCTTGGAATATATGTATTTCGTCTAATGGCATCATCAGTGCAAAAAAAACACAAGATGAAATGTAATGTAACACATGTAATATCGAATCCCAAGCTGCACTGATGAGACCTTATAGGTCAAAACAGTGTGCACTGTCTGCAGCTCAACATTTATTGGCTATCCATAATAGAAACAATAGTTGGACATTATTGACAAAAAAATGACAAATAGGAACAAACAAATATTTTATGATCATGAGAAAAGAGTGCACGAACCAATATCTTCGAGAGCCATGTCATCAATACTCAAATTATCGGTATCAGCTACTTCTTCAAATGGTTTGTTCTGTTTTGCTGGGGGAGGAGCAGTTGATTCCTAAATAAAAGTTAAAGCTTGAACTGATCATGGAAATAACAATAGACCACAAATTTACACACAAAAAGTGTTTTGCTGTAAAGAGTTCCTTACGCGCACAAAAAATCTCACCACACAGACACTTGCAAACAGACACACACACACACACATGCACACACACACACAGATACACAAACACACTGCCACACATACATACACACACAAGCACACAGACAGACAAACACACACAGCCACACATGAACAGTCACACATACAGGCACACACACAAATATACAGGCACACACATACACACGCGCACACACACACAGGCACATCCCCCCCCCCACACACACACACACACACACACACACACACACACACAAGCACACAGAGAGAGGCACACATGCACACATAGACAGACACAGACAGACAGACACACACACAGACAAACACACACGCACAAGCACACACAGAGAGGCACACATGCACACATAAACAGACACACACAGACAGACACACAAGCACACACACACTACACACACAGACAGACAAACTCACACAGCCACACACGAACAGTCACACATACAGGCACACACATACAGACACATGCACACATAGGCGCACACAGACACACAGGCACATACACACACAGCCACACGGACAGTCACACAGACACACGTACAAACTCATGAAAGCAACAGGATATGTATTAAACCAGTGGTTCTCGAACATTTTTTTGTTGCGACGCCTCTGGAAAAGTTTTCTGGACTTTGCGACGCACCAGCAAATAAAAGTTAAAGAGGAATCTTCTTATTAAAGTTGGGGCTTGATATGACAACAAAAAGCCACGAAACGGAACTATTCTGTGACGCCCTTGGAAAAGTGAAACGACGCACCAGGGCGTTGCGACTCACAGTTTGAGAACTACTGTATTAAACTATTCACCTGCTGACCAAGAAACTCCAGGGACCACACTCTTAGCTCACTATCAGCACTTCCAGTGATTAGCCGGGATTCGTCTTGGGCAATGACAAAAGTCCACACCTGAAAAAAATTCTTAAAACTTCAGGGGCTTTTGGATATAAAGGTATATAAGATAGACAGCGATTAGTTTTGTTTTTAATTATGAGATACTTTAATGCAGTAATTTCCAATCTTAAGTTAAAATGCCAGGGCTTCATAAGACAATTACTGAGATCAAGAAATACAAAAACAAAGATTTTTCAAGTTTTCTTAAGGGTAAAAACTGCACACAGGGATCCAGGGTGTTTTTGTATTTGGGTCTCAACAAAATGGTAGGGGATCACTGTTTTAATAACACGAACAATACTAAGTTACAAGATACAATTTTACCTCAGCTCGATGTGAAGTCATAGTTTTAAAGCAATGTTGGGTGTCCAGATCCCACCATTTAACAAACGTATCTTTGGAACTGAAAAAACAATAAAGTTACTCTATAATAGGGATATGGATTGGTAAATTGAATATTGACTTCTATAATACGGTGTAGCAGCAACGCGTTCGACCATTATCCACCAATTGTGCCTTTTACTGTTTTGAGCTCTATAACGTTTTAATGTTGGGCAGATATTTCTGACTTGGAGATTGTTTTAGTGCAATTGTGTCGCTATGCTGTCTTTTACCAAGTGAAATAAACTCAACCCAACTATAGAGCAGTGACTGTGGCCTACCTTGAGATTAACATGTTGCGTTTCACCAAAAAGTGAAGATGCGTCACAATGCCCTTGTGGCCCTTTAATCTGTACAGACCACTTTCATTCACCAAATCCCAAATCACAATCTCTGTGTCCTGCATGAAGAACAAACAGATCATAACATTCAAATACAACATTTAAAATTACACCACAATTTCCAAATTTTAGTATTTGGTCGATATGAAATAAATTAATTTAAAGGTTTGAAAAAAGATGCACCTGAGGTAATTAGAGGCAATGTGCTGTTTTAAGACAAAATATGAAAATCTCGTCTTTGAGACAGTATTTGTTGTGTATAATTTCTTTCGTTAAAAACCAAAAGTTTATTCATATTTTTACACGTTATCAATGCAACAACTTAAACATTGGGTAAATCAGTATAGAAATTCTTTTTTGTCAAAACATATTTATACATATCTCGTAACCAATTTGCAAACACGCTTACTATTCCTATGAACCAATATTTTTTCTTACTATTCCTATGAACCAATATTTTTACATATTTACATGCGATCCAGAAGCCAATTTCATTCCGTCTTTATCAAACGCCAGACAAGATATTGGAGATCGATGACCCGTGAAGGTCACATTGGATTCTCCAGTAATGACATTGAAAACTTGCACCGATCCATCTGTGTAACCGACAGCTAGTTGATCTCCTTTAGTACTTGAACCCAAAGCTGTGACTTCGCATTTGTCCCCCTGTAGGACAAGAACCTAAAAACAAGAATATATATCAGATATTACCCCATGTGACCACCCTTAACCGCTTGTTATTACAAGAACGAAGTTGTAAAGGACTTGAATATGCTTTTGCAAAAATTATAATTTTGCAAACTGTTGAAAGTGCTGACGGTTAGAGCTATTCGGGTTGGGTGAGGGTTTGTAATTGAAATAACACTAGAATTTGGTCTAATTTACCCATGTTGGGGCTTTTACTCTCACATTTCACACACCATGCATAGGGTATTTAGTACTGCCCCATTTTATGGTCCGAATAATTTTGCTACAAGTACTGTGGTTGGATCCAAATCACTTTTCCTTGGCAAACTTAAGCAGGAATGTGTTGACCAAGTTGGCCTGATGGGTTGAACAAAATTGAAGTCACTAAGTCCTGAAGTTGAAAAAACAGACATGCAATAAGGCTGCAGTTCAAAAAAGACTGATTGTGATCATGATGCATTTAGGTTCTGCCCACACACAAAGTAAAAAAATGGTCACTTTCTAAGTAAAAATTCACTAAGTAAAAATTTAGGTTCTGCTCACCCACTAAGTAAAAAAATGGTCATTTTCTGCCCCCCCCCCGTGAGGGTTTGTAATTGAAATAACACTAGAATTTGGTCTAATTTACCCTTGTTGGGGCTTTTACTCTCACATATCTCACACCATGCATAGGGTATTTCGTACTGCCCCATTTTATGGTCCGAATAATTTTGCTACAAGTTAAGTGGTTGGGTCCAAATCACTTTTGCTTGGCAAACTTAAGCAGGAATGTGTTGACCAAGTTGACCTGATGGGTCGAACAAAATTGAAGTCACTAAGTCCTGAAGTTGAAAAAAACAGACTTGCAAAAAGGCAGGCAGTTCAAATAAGACTGATTGTGATCATGATGCATTTAGGTTCTGCACACCCACTAAGGAAAAACATGGTTACACCCCTTCTGTTTTTTTATAGATTTGTAGAACCACATAAATGTAACATGCCACTATACCAATAATATTTTGAGTGCAGTTTAAAACCATTATACAATACATAACGTTATGCATGCTTAAATAAGATGAGATTTATTTCGCTTAGTGAACATAGCGACACAATAATCAGTGGAAATGCATACACCATACGAAAACATGAATAAAAACTAATAACTTGATGGAAGAGCAAAAACATGCGTTTTACAAATGTAAACCAATAAACAAATGGCTTTTTACCGCCACAAACGAACCTTTTCTTGCGTTCTTGTGTCCCAAACATTTACATTTTCACAAGCACCGACTGCAACGTATCTCGAGTCAGTGTTCCGAATTTTGAGGAATGTTACATTTGCGCGCTGACTAGCGACAATACCAAACTGTGCTGAAGCTTCATACCGCAAGAATTGTTTTGTAAGAACCATTTTACACGAAAATTTTAACACAAAACTTTCATGTGTTTTATTGTGAAAACGGCAAACGCACATGTGTTTCATGCTTCAATAGATGTTCTGCTTGATTTAACAAATATAACATTTATTTTTGTTTTTTTACATGCTAATTACACATTGCTGCGATTAAAAAGAATGTAGCATGTTTAATTAATATTTTTAGTGATATTTTAAACATATAGAGCAATTGTATTAAAAAGACGGAACGAGGTTTTATTTGCATCTTTTAGCTAGTAATATTTATGTATAAATACCGTTGTGATTGTTGTTTGGCAAAAGTAAGCATTTCTTTAATAGATTTAGATGTATAATGTATTAACATGTACCATTAATATTGTGCTTTGTTTTTCATGGAGCTTTCTTTCTGAGCTTTCGTCTCTTTCCGTGTTTGCGTCAGCAAAAGGCCCAAAAGGGAAACCACCGAGAAGTGAAAACCCAAAACTTTTGTATTCTACCTGTTGTCGATTAAAGCCCCCCCCCCCCCCCCCCCCCCCCCCCCCCCCCCCCCACTGCTAAAACAACAATTTATAAGCAATACACATTAAATATGTTATATTATGAACAATATTTGTTTTAGCTTTGCTTTAAAGTGTATGGACAAGCTATAAAAGCCGTAATTGATTTAAAATTAGTTGCAAAATAGTGTTTGAAAGCGATTAACCGACTGCATCACGATGCCAGCTGAAGCTTTTGTGGATTTCATCAGAAAAATTGGACTGCGTGAAGAGACGGCAAATAGCCTATGGGATGGTAAAATTGTTTTTCCTTGCTTGAATATTAAATTAAAATCTAAAAGTTTCAGTTGTGATTTATATGTGAAAAACATTTTTGTTTAAATTTGGGAACACTATTTTTTGCATCTAACTTGTTCAAGTGTGTGGGTCAATGTTGTTTAGTTGGGTTGATTTTTAAAGATAAACGCACTTTTGGGTGCACAATGTGTAAAGCAAGCAAGCATTTAGTCATGTCCTTGCCCCCCCCCCCATTAAAATCTAAAAGTTTCAGTTGTGATTTATATGTGAAAAACATTTTGTTTAATTTTGGGAACACTATTTTTTGCATCTAACTTGTTCAAGTTTGTGGGTCAATGTTGTTTAGTTGGGTTGATTTTTAAAGATAAACACACTTTTGGGTGCACAATGTGGAAAGCAAGCAAGCATTTAGTCATGTCCTTGTATAACATAAGCAATGAACTTAAGACTTAGATAAATAGCTGGATCAGCCCTGAAGTGCTTATGCAGACCACCGATCACAGCACACTCATACAGAAATCATAGTACACCAGGTCTATTGAAGGTGTCATACCGAATCAGCCAGTCACCAAGCATTCACCATATGACAAGGCGCAGACTAGATAAATCTAGCCTGTGGTGGGATTCGAACCCACGACAGGAGCTGACAGTCGTGCTATAGCCGGTCACCAAGCAATGAAGAATACCATACTTATGAACATTTTTACGTTTTAGGAAACATCAGATCACCCCAGGAACTTGCAGCATGTTCTCCTGATAAGCTGCATCAAATTGTAACTGACCCGATCCTTGTGGACCACATTCATCCAGTTCTATCGAAGGTAAGCAATTATAATACAATTGTGTGGGATTATCATTTAATAAGTATGGTATATTGAGACAAATTTATTGAATAGATGCAGGCAAAAAAACAAAGCAAAAGTTTTGCATGCTAAAAGCAAATTAGTAACATGCTCTTACATAAAAAAATGTATCATACTAAAAAACTATCTAGGGGTTCCTTAAAAAATCAAAATGGACATTGTTTAGCGAATCCACCCCGGAAAATATTCACAAAAAGCTTTACTTTACAGAAACTGTATTTGTTTGGTAAAATCTTTGTGACATGATCATTTCCTTATTCAAATCCCCCCCCCCTCTATTGAAGGTGTCATACCGAATCAGCCAGTCACCAAGCATTCACCACATGACAATGCGCAGACTAGAAAAATCTAGCCTGCGATGGGATTCGAACCCACAACAGGAGTCTTATTGTTAGTTGTCTTATAGCCAGTCACCAAGTCATGAAGCATAACATGCAAATAAGCATTTTTACATTTAGGGAACATCAGGTCACCTCAGGAGCTTGCTGCATCTCCTCCTGATAAGCTAAAGCAAATTGTAAATGACCCGATCCTTGTGGACCACATTCATCCAGTTCTGACGAAGGTAAGCAATTATGATACAATTGTGTGGGATTAGCATATAATAAGTATGGTATATTGGAAAAAAATTATTGAATTATGCAATCAAAAAACAAAGCAAAAGAGTATTTCTTACCCTTTTACAGTACACCTTTCCCATCACCATCGCAGCAGACCCATATGCCCATGCTTTGACCTTGCTTAAGAAGCATGCAGGTGGAGAGACTCAGCAATCGCAAAATCGATCCCACACCCAAAGTGATGCAACAGGTTTTCTTGATAATAATAGGTAAGAAATACTCAGGTCAGGTGTTACTTTATACTCAGCATTAAATTAAATTTGTGTAGTTGCATAATGGAGATTATGTTTGTTTAATATTTGTTTAAGCCAAGGGTACATGAGCAGATTTTGTTTAATATATTTTTTTGCATTCACACACACTTGGGTATGAATATATATATATTAATAAATACTACTTCAAAGGGTCAAACATTTACAATCTTACTTAACAAAAATTCATCCCCCCCCCCCTTGTTTAAGCCAAGGGTACATGAGCAGATTTTGTTTAATATATTTTTTCGCATTCACACACACTTGGGTATGAATATATATATTAATAAATACTACTTCAAAAAAAATTCATCTGTTTACCACAACCTTAGTTGTCCATATGTACCTTCCTTAATACATACAAGCTTTTTGTGCAATTAAAGGAACTATACGATTAGTTGATAAACCTGATGTTTTATTTAAATGGCTATGGTTGGGTTTATAATCCCTATGCAATTAAACGGACCATGCAACTAAGCAGTATGCGATTAACCAGATTTGTCTGTGAAGCTATAAAAAGTACTGCATCAGAAATCGGCTGCAAAACTGTAAATTTGAATAATGTTACATAATAAAATTATTTTAAATTGTTTTCAGCCGTTCAGCACCAAGATGTAATGGAGATGGTTCAAACTTCCAACCAGTTGTGGCTATGGACAGTGATGTGCACACAAATGGCCAACCTTATGCTAGGCCACATATGGGAACAACTGCCTCAGTGCAGATCTCAGGTGGAACTTTTGTTCAATCAAATGTTCTTCCCCAAAAGGAGGTCAATTACAACAATACTGGCACAAAGATCCTGGTCAGCTCTACACGAGGTATAATATAATTCATTAATAAGTTGTTGAAATGTGTTGAAATTATGTTATTATCGATTGTTGTAAAATTTTGCAGAAAAGACTGCAAAACCATTTATTCAGCGCACCATCGATCTTAATGGTAAGTACACAAATTGTTTTGTATCTTTTGTTTTTTATCGTGCCTTATCATCTTTTCTATAACACAAACATAACACATTGAAAATTCAAACTACTTTTGAACTATATTGATTTTTATTAAAAAAAGCATTGATTTTTTCTTGCTTTATACTATAATGCTGTTAAAGAGCACATTTAATTTAAAGCTACACATTATTTAATGCATTTTTATTCGTATTTTAGAATTCAGTCCAGTTTTTAAAAATCTTAGCATTAAATTTGTTCCTGAATAGATTTCTTCTTTTCTGATACTACTAACTTCAATTTGAATGAAACATCCCAGGTTAAAAGAGGCCCAGTAGGTCAAGGACGAGATCCAAATGTGAGTAAATGACTCGTATTTTTTTATTTCAACCCAGGGAAGGCAGCCTTTAAAATTTTGGTTTTACTGCTTTCTGCAGCCTTTAATGCAGGTAAATGTGAACACAGTTTATTTAAATGTCTTAAAATTTGAGCCTAAAAAACATTAGTAAAACAAGTTACCAATTCAAATTTTTATGAAGTCTTCATGACCGAATTTTTTCCCCATCTTTTCGCCCCTTTAACGTGAACTGCACCAACTAACATAACCAATGATAAATGTTTATTACAATTGTGCTGCTATAAATGCTGTTTCACTGGACAGAACATACTCAACTTAAATAAAATTACGATTTGCTTGATATAGTTTTCACAGAGGGCTTGCTTACAAACATTCTATGTTTTATGTTCCAATTTTAGGCCTATCCCATGCACCACTTTGGCCAGAGCCGTGCTCTTATTCTGAATAACATGAGATTCAGTGAATGCTCGAACCGAGACGGGGCTGACAGGGACTCGGCAAATCTCCAAAACATCCTTGAACAACTTGGCTTTAAAGTGGAGTCGTACATGGACAAACGAAAGGAGGTGTGGATTAAATTGTTGAAAAATCCACTGTATCAACATTGCAACTGTTTTTCTTAAAGCAGTACTAATGGGATTGTGTTAAATACAAACTATAATACTTTGAGTAACAGACAAAAATTGCTAATAGTAGGCTATCGTCCCAACGTAATTTATTTGATTCAGTGCATCACATTACTCTTGTATATTTAAATTATGAAAATGCATGTCTGTAAAAAGTTTAATAATATTGATTTTGAGTTGAGTTTATTTCGCTTGGTGAAAGACGACAATAGCGACACAATTGCAGTGAACAATCACCAAGCCAGAAATAGCTGCACAACGTTAAAACGTTATGGAGCGCATAAAAGTGTCTGGCACAAGTGGTGGATAAAAGCCGAAACGCGCTGCAGCTACACTGTCAATTTTACTTTTTGTTTTGCAGGATATTCTTCAGATTTTAAAGGAATTTACTGGTTCCAGGGAAAATGAACATGCCCCTATGGTGTTGGTATTTATTGGAAGTCATGGACAAAGAGGTGTGTGCTGAAAAATTGAATTTGATTTTATTGTAGTGCAATTGTATTTAAAACATGTGCAATTGCAAATCAACTTTTCTTTTAATCATTTTTATTGAAATAACCATTTATATAGTAAACGTGTAAACCCTTTTAAAAAACAACAGAGTCGCAACATAATTACCTAATAATGTGACAGAATTGATTTGTTTGTGTTGNCGGCGCAGATGGTGGTAGAATTTCAGATGAAGAGGTGGTAAATTATTTCACCCCAACTGCTGCCCCACTGATAAAGAAGGAAACTCCAAAGCTGTTTTTCTTTCAGTTTTGTCGACAAAGTTTGTCACTACCTTAAAGTTTTTTTGTCTTTTTGTGGTGAAAGCAAAGTACAGTATTTCATTGCCTGTGGCAACACCTCATAGGTTAAATGCTTTAATTCAGTGGTTCTTAATCTAGACAATAATCCCTAAACCAGGGGTCGGCAACCTTTTAAGCGACACATGCCAATTTACTTGTTATTTCCATGTGGCATTGACTTCGCGTGTCAATATTTTTCTAAATAATAGTGGTTTGTACTACCAGCTGATATCAATTTTAAGGAGAGAGCAGAGCGTTTAGTGCATGTAAACTGGGTTTTAGGAGAATGGCATGATAAGAAAATAAAAACAAGCAGTGTAACATGTTAAATTAGTACTTCACTATGACACTCAAATCGTTGGGCGTGCCAACAAAAACCACCTCACATGCCATCCTTGCCCGGGGTCGCCGACCCCTGCCCTAACCTTTTTCTATGCCTCCTATCTTATTCATTTAACCGAATTCCTGAATGAGGTCTTTTTTATGAACTTTACCATTTTTAACTATTACGTCTATTACAAGTGGCTTGGCACAAAAAGTAAATCACAAAACTGTTTAAAAAACTCCCCCCCCCCCAACCAAGGTTATAAAAGACGATGGCTAATATGGGACCCAATACAAAAGCAATAGGGAAGCATAGGAAAAGCATAGGAAATATATTTATGTTTTGAAATAGATTATAGTGTATGTGCAAGGGCAGTATGTGTTAAGCCACCCTTCTAGTTGTTTTTTATGATTAAATGCACTCTCTTTTAAAAGTAAGTTTGTGCTACAATGAAGAGCCTATGTAAAGTATTAAATTGTCAAAGTAAACAAATTCAACTATACAGTCAAGTCTGTTTAATCACATAATCCATTTTATTGCATAGGGAACCTAAATCTCAAATATCTCTCAAATTATGAAAACTGTTTGGTCAATCACATATTTTGCTTAATTGCATAAAAATAATTGATCTATGTAACAGTTTATTACATTCTAATCATTTCAGATGAGAACCTGGACTGGTTTATCGGCGCAGATGGTGGTAGAATTTCAGATGAAGAGGTGGTAAATTATTTCACCCCAACTGCTGCCCCACTGATAAAGAAGGAAACTCCAAAGCTGTTTTTCTTTCAGTTTTGTCGACAAAGTTTGTCACTACCTTAAAGTTTTTTTGTCTTTTTGTGGTGAAAGCAAAGTACAGTATTTCATTGCCTGTGGCAACACCTCATAGGTTAAATGCTTTAATTCAGTGGTTCTTAATCTAGACAATAATCCCTAAACCAGGGGTCGGCAACCTTTTAAGCGACACATGCCAATTTACTTGTTATTTCCATGTGGCATTGACTTCGCGTGTCAATATTTTTCTAAATAATAGTGGTTTGTACTACCAGCTGATATCAATTTTAAGGAGAGAGCAGAGCGTTTAGTGCATGTAAACTGGGTTTTAGGAGAATGGCATGATAAGAAAATAAAAACAAGCAGTGTAACATGTTAAATTAGTACTTCACTATGACACTCAAATCGTTGGGCGTGCCAACAAAAACCACCTCACATGCCATCCTTGCCCGGGGTCGCCGACCCCTGCCCTAACCTTTTTCTATGCCTCCTATCTTATTCATTTAACCGAATTCCTGAATGAGGTCTTTTTTATGAACTTTACCATTTTTAACTATTACGTCTATTACAAGTGGCTTAGCACAAAAAGTAAATCACAAAACTGTTTAAAAAACTTTTGATGTAATTTATAGTGTTCTTAACATGTAGAATATTTTAAACGCTATGTTGTTTTAGTTTTTGATTGAATTATAAACATACTTTTGTGTGTTGAACAGATAAAACCGACATTCAATCAGATTCCATCGTGGAACTGGAGGAACCACGCACATTTGGTAAATGTTATGTTTTTGTGATTTATTTTTGTAAAACATTGTACATGAACTTGGAAAGTAGTTTACTCAAATCATAAGAGATTGTGCGCATTAAATACATCATAATGCAGAAGTTTTAACAATTATTGTTACATTGCTGATGACAACAGCAATTGTTTCATACACAAGCTTTCTATGTTGTTGAATTATTTTTTTGGTTCGAAAAATCAAAGAATATATATTCCTCTTATCACTGTCTGATTTGGTTTTAATGTCAACATTTTTAAACATGACACATTGTAATCATCAGTTGTGAACCGACTGACTGTTGCTGGTTAACTGATTTTAAGTCAGAAACATTTGCTTCTTTATTATATCTTACTGACAATGTTTTTAGGTGCCCTAATTATTTTCAATTCAAATTTAATTCATTTTAAGGTTCATTGTAGTCTTCATCCAGCAAGCAATGATCTGGGAGATTCTAGTTTAAAGTTTAACTAGACTGTATTGCTAAATATTTTTGTTGTCGTTTTTTAATACCTTTAGAAAGAAGTCAGCCAACAAGATTTTAAATATATTTCTGTGCAGGATGGTTGAACAGAACAACCAGATCAGATGCTGGTCCTGACAATGGTCCTGAACCAGTAACCAATGACCCAGCACAGAAATTTGCAAACATGCTTTTTGCATTTGCCACTGCACCTGGTGAGATTTTATCCATTATAAACCTACATGAAGATTTAAGAGGTTTTGTTTTATTTGAATATGTCATAGTATGCCAGGCACATTGAAGGTGTCATACCAAATCTGAATAATGTTTAAACAAGTATGCTATGATTGCTGGTTCACATGCATGCTTCAGCCTGTTTCAAGTAATGCAATGTTCAAGTAAAAGTTCATCTAAGCCATTGAAAATAGGGAACTGAAGATGCCATTCAGACCAAATGCAAATTCTATAGTATTGCCAAATGCATTTTTTATATTATTCCATATTAAACTCAATTCCAATCTCTGGCCCAGTGGTTCCCAATCAGGGAGAAATTCCCCCATGGAAAGATATTTGAAACTTGAGGAGAGGAGTTTACTTTAATTTGTACATGTGGTTGTGCATGGGTACTCTGAAAATATAACCTGTGAAGTTGATAAAAGGCACAATCTAAATGTTTTTTGTACGGTGTAGCATATTTTAAGCAGTATATTAGAGAGAAATAAAAATGTTTTGAATTGATAAAGAATGAATTCATTGCAAAAACGTTCGAGACCACTGCTGTAGCCCATCATTAGTTAAAAAATTTGTGCTTTTTTCAAATTTGTGCAAAAATTTGTACATTTATAGCTTATTTTTAAAGAGAAACACTTTGCAGTTTGAGTTGCTGTCAGCAATGTTAGTTGTTTTGGTATTTCAGGTTTTACAGGGATGGGTTATATTTGTTAGAGACATGTTTACATGTTTGGTAGTATGTCAATTTTAAACAAGTTCTATGGGTCTCAGTATCTTTAGTTGCTTGATGCTTAAGGAAGTGTGATGTGAGACATAATACAACAATAGATTAGTCATTATATTTTTGATCATTAATCAATTAGAAGCATTGTTGCTTTTCATATTCTATGGAGGTCAGATTCAAACCGAAAATGACACTGGCCTATTTTAATTTGTCCCCCGGTTTACCCAGTAGTTAATCTACCTTGAATCAAGAATTTAAACACCAGACTTCATAGATATGCCACCTTTGGTGGAATAAGCCACATGGTAGTTGGGAAATAACTGCAGCACGTTTCACCATCTATCCACTAACTGTGCCCTCTACTGTGTTGCACTTTAAGTCTCAACTTTGCACAGTTATTCCTGGCTTGGTGAATATTATCACATGCTTTTGTTTGTGCAGGAACCAAGGCATTCAGAGATATCAACAATGGGTCTTGGTTTGTGACAACACTTTGCAAGACTTTGATGCAGCATGCACAGACTGAGGATCTGCTAAGCATGCTGACAATGGTAAGAACTTATGTGAACAGTTTTAACCCTTTAACTGCGGGGGGCGCATAAATGCACCAGCGATAAAAATCATATCAGTGCGAATATTTTTTCCAACAAAAAATAAAAAATTAATTACAGTAAGGAGAAAGTAAAAATTCGGAAAAAAACATGTTTTTTCCT
>QLIY01000707.1:47911-81875 GCA_003260075.1 Phallusia mammillata
GAAGTTTATGGTTGCTGACCTATATTTTGATTGTATTTGGTCATCAACTGTATTTATATTTGTCAAATGATGGGAGGATTTGGCCTCATAAATGGACAACAAATACAGAAGAATCAGTGCAAAGTTCCTTTGGAATGCTTGGAATTGTGGTTTTTCTGCTAACTTCTGTGAACTGTGTTTCAAAATTTTACATGTTGTGGTGTAATGATACATAATAAACATCCCATGTACAAACACTTGTGAAAGCATTATGTGTACAGGTATTTGGTAAACATTAGAATAAGTCAGTAAATTGGAAATATTGCCAATAATTATTATTAAAAACAAGTTTTATACCCTCAAAAACATCAATTTTGTCCTTTACTACAGTAAAACAAGAAACTAAAATTTTTCATTATGATGTCATGGGCTAATTAATGACGTCATCGAAAAAACACATATCAATATTTTTTTAAGGAATTGTTTGTAAAACAACTTGGAACTAATAATTGTAACGAAAAGCGTAAATAAACTGCAATTTTATGAAAAAATAGAATTGAAATGACATCATTTCGTAAGTGATGACGTCATTGAAAAAAAAATTTCTTTAAATTGTAGAAAATTTTATACCCAACAACTTTCCCGGAGAAAGTTTTTGCCTATCTTCTATCGATTTTGCATAAAACCTTAAAGAGCAAGAGCATGTCTAAACCATAATTTTTGTCAAAAAGAATTCAGCAGTTAAAGGGTTAAGATCCAAGATAGTTGTTGAACTGTGCATGCAGTACATACAAACATTTATTTATTTGATAATGTCAGTGGATTGCATAAACATTGTATTTTTTGATTGCACATTATTTGACCCCAATTACCAGTTACCACTACTATCTTAATTTCATTGTTTGTAAAATACAAACACCCTCATTTTTGTAGCAATCTGCTGATTCATGATACAGATAAACTTGGTTCCTTTCTTCACATGTGCCTGTAGTAGAAGCAGAACATAAAATTTTGCTTGTGTGTGGCCCAAAACTCCAAATAATAATTAATTCTTTTGTAATTCATAGAAATGTTTCAGTTGTTAAATAAACCTGACTGATTTTGTTTCTATGTGTTTGATCTGACCGAATGTGTACAGTGTAAAACAGTATTGCCGAATGTTTTTAGAATGAAATCAGTTATTCATTTACCTTGAAATTTGTTGCAACAGGTCAATGCTTCAGTAATGAAACAGAGAGGAACTGAAAATGACCGGGAGGTTGTCCAGATGAGTGAAGTCAAGTCTTATTTGACAAAGAAAGTTAAATTCTTCCAGTGATCTGTACCTGAACCATTAAAAATATTCACTTTAACATTGTGTTGTAGATAAATGAGGGCAATTTTATTGTGGAGTTCTGTATATTTTGTTGTGCTTTGTGTGCCCAATTAAATATTAGGCCCCAAGGTGTTTCACTGTATCACAACACCAATTGAGGCTAAAAACTAAATGTATATCTTAGTGATAAAACAGTTGTTTATAGAGTTTGGTATTTTTCCAGTGTGAAACACTGTTCTAATGCTTTGTGTGTGTCAATTATTAAGCAGCAAGCAAACATGTAGAACAATTTTAACAATTAAATGTGCAACATTTAAATTAAGCACAATAGTACCATTGTCTAGCATTTAGGGTTGATCTGAAATAGAGCGCACTATTTAATTGAAACAAGTTTATTTAAATTGTAAACCCATGGTTCCACCAAAGTGCTACTTAGCTGAGTTTCATTATAATCTTGCCTGTACATGATCTGTGGTTCCATTTTGTGTTTTTTTCTTTTAATCTTAAAATTCAATTGTTTGCAAGGCACATTTGCACTTGGAAATGCAACTATTGAAATTATTGCTACTGGTAATTTTTAAGTTAGAAAGTAGATTTACATTTTGCTTGTAATTTTAATTTAACCAAAACTTGTAGCTGGTTGTTCTTTGTTGCTTTTTGCGTTACTTTCCACCGATTTCCCGCATCATGTGTATAAAAATGTTTTTTTGCAATATTGCTTTCTGTTGTTCTATATGTAAAGGAGTTAAGTGCCTCCAAAGTCAAAGAAGAAGTTTAACAGTTCAGTTGTTTGCAAGTGTTTGAGGCAGTGGTGGGATTCAAATTTTTTTTTGTCAGTCGGTACTATCACAATAGTCATATTTTTCAGCCTTTTCTGTCACAAAAAGTCCATTGACAGTAACCAGTAATGCTAAAAGGTTTGCTGATGTTATAAAATTCTGTGGGAGGGTTTTATGAGACCGGCTGAACCTAACCACTGGTTTGAGGATGTGGAAGACCAATAAGTCATGCAAACTAAAAGTCTATAATGTGATTCTACAGGGCCACAAAAAGCATTTTTATTCTCTGCTTGACTGGAAAATATCATAGTACTCTATTGGTTTACTGACTGTTTTACAATTTTTCTCAAAATCGCTCTTCAGTTCCAACAGAAAAAATAACAGGTTACAGAAACGGACCCGACGTTTGCTGCATCAGTGAACAAAAGTCTACAACACTTTAAGTAAAGTAAAATTAAAGTAAATGTTTTATTTAGTCAAATAAAACACAGACCTCTTGTAAACACCAGGCACCAAAATACACAACCATTCCTTGTGTCAATAGGGGAATACCCTATTTAAAAAAGAGGAACCATTTCGTTTTTGGAACGGAAAAGCAATTTGTCTTTCACTTTTCGTAAAACGGAGCATTAAATTTGGTAATTTTGACTAAGCTCTAGAAGTGGGTGTTGTGTACTTTCAATAGTAGCACCTTCGCCTCAGAATGGCGGCAGAACTACAGCCAACTGTGGTTTTTGTGAACTTCTTCACACAAATTGGTTTGAGGGAAGAAACTGCCCAAAAACTGTGGCAAGGTAAGGTATGGGTTTGGCTTTGGATTTTTATTGCTGATTTACTCTCTGTAAAATGAATCAGGAAAACATCTAAAGGCGGAATTTGTATCATGAGAATTTGCAGACGCGTTTGAAGAATAAAGCATGTCGCTTTTTACGTCTATTTAGACCAATATTCTCACCATTAAACTTATGAACAGATCTGTACATAGTGTTCCAGAATTTGTATCGTTTAGTAAACAACAATTAAGTGAACCTTGCAGACATTTAACATTACCCATACAATCATTATTGCAACAATCCTTTTTCTCACCTTTTGTCAAAATTGGGGGTCCACTAACCATTTATGTTTGTAGTAGATTTGATATCTGTCCAACCGAAATCATTAATTTTTACACACATGATTATGGCAATTGTTACTTTATGTTTGGCAATATAGATTATACAGAACAGATAAACGCATTAAAGCTATAGTTGGTTAACTTCATTTTTGCACTTTTAATTACATAAGGCAAAATGTCCTTTAAACAAGTGATTTTGTCTTGTTTGTTTGTTTAAAAAAGATTTTGTTTTAACTCAGCTGGCATCAGGAAACCCCAGGATCTAGCTGGGTCTTCAAAAGAAAAGATTGGTCAAATAGTGGATGATGTCGTACTGGTTGACCACATTCATCCAGTTTTGCAAAAAGTAAGTGGTTTAAACATTTTTTTAACATATGAAAATAACAACAAACCAAGTTTATAATCAAGTGGCCAATTTCATGCAAAAATTAGAAATACAGGAACATAATAGTTTAAAAAGACTTGGTGTCAAGTTTGTTTGGCACTTTGCTCTTTGCATAAACAGGTCTTTTTGCAAATTCTAAAGCCCAATTATATATATACTTTAGTTGGACTAAGTGTTTTTTTATTTACCTAAAGGTTTGTTTTTATTTACATGTATGTTAATTTTTATTTTTTTAAGATTTTTACCTTTTTTTGCAGTACACCTACCCTATTGCATTGGCAAAGGATCCTTTTGAGCGTGCTTTGACTTTGCTAAGAAAGGAGTCAGGGGAACCTGAAGCCCAACCTCAACAAGCCCAAAATCAAAATCAGATGCAAACACAAAGTGATGCAACTGGCTTTGTGCCTAACAGGTAGGAAATTTAATTGATTTATATCCCTGGTAGTTAAAATGTCTAACAAAAATTTAAATGACATAAATCCCATGCTGTGTAATGTTGATTTATTAAAGGGACATGATTGTTTTCAAAAATCTTTTACATGCTGTGCTCTGTAACCTCTCGGCTTATCAGCGTTGTAATCACACTGTCCCCCTTTCACATTATTTTAAATAAATACAAAGAAATTACTAATGTAGTCTTATGTCTAAGATGGTACTGACCACCTTATTTCACAAAACGCATAGGTTATGAAGCTTTGTTTTGGACGTTAAATAAAGTGTGATACTTGAAACTAATTTAGTGCAATGCTAGCTAGCAAATGAAACTTTTGTTTTGTTCCTAAACAGATCAATGTCCCAAGTGCATTTTTTCTGTTACTTAGTAGTGCAGTTAGCTTTATTTGTGAATTCTACTGGTAGTTGTTAACTTGATACAAAGGTGCCCAGTATGCAACAAAGTAAAGCCAACTTGTGTCATATATTATCAGTGGTGTGCTGAATGGGAATGCAGAATCTTCAAGTCTTCGTTCTGCTGTTATGGGATTAAATACAGACGTACACATGACAGAAGAACCTACACACATTCATCACACTGGAAATTCAGCATCAGTAAACATCAGTGGGGGAACATTTGTTCAATCGAATATTTTACCCCAGAAAGAAGTGGTGTATAACAACACAGACACCAAAATTGTAGCCCAAACCACTATAGGTAAGGTCATATATACGGTATGATAAGTCTGAAATGAAACTATTTTCAAAATTTTGCAGAAGCACCGAAGCCTGCTGTCGTGTACAACATTAATCTCAGCAGTAAGTAACAAATTGTTTTCTAAATTTTTAAAGCGCTCCAATATGTACATCAGGAAAATGTAAAATGTAACAAGTAAAACTGTGATCGAGTTGAGTTTATTTCGCCCGGTTAAACAAATTGAGCAGCACAATTATACTTTTTAAAACATTGTTCAATGCTGCTTTTGTTGGTAAGAAATCTAGAAACACTTTCTGACAGAAAGAGAGACGGCCTGTCATGAAAAATATTCCAATCTGATATGATTTACATTACAATCTGATTGGCAGTCTTGTGGCTGTAATTGTTACACCATGTTGTGTGTGTTTTTTTATCCTTGATGCCCGGGTGATATTAGAATCCACTGGATTGAAGCAATGGCGCTTAAGTCGTTCACTGATGAAAATACAGTTGGTTGTGATTGGGTTAAAACCAGCAACCTTGTGAATGCAACACGGTTGGACCAATTACTCGGCCAACTTAGCAACTTTGAAGTGTTTTTATTGAATTTATTAAGATACTGTTTGTAAAGTATAGTTTTCATCAAACTGGAGTAAAGATATACAAAACTTAGTTTTATGCTTTAGCCCTTTGGCGAAAACTTAAGCGCATTCGCAAATGTGGATGGCAAAACATTTGTTCAATAACTTTCATGTTGCCTGTCATCAATCTTCAATAAAACCTAACATGTACTTTATGTCCATAGAGCTTTCCTTTCCTAAAGCGCCTCAGTTTCTTTTGGCCGAAGCATTAAAAGTCTGGAATGTGATGAATGTGCTAAATCAAGATGACCCGAAAGTCAGTAAAATAAACCATTTTGTGATAGTTGTTTTGTAAAATTTTTTGTTTCCCAGTTTGAGTAAAAATGAAAACATTAAACGTTTTCTTGAATTTAAACATCACAAGAAAATTACTCGAACATAAACAACTGTCATATACTCAGAAATAAATATTTTTATTTAAAAAAAAAAACTCAATTTATTTTTAATGAATTATTTGTTATTTCAGGCTTATCCAGTAAAAGCTAACTGGGGCCGAAGCAGAGCTTTGATCATAAACAACATAAATTTACGAGCATATGAACCTCGGCTTGGTGCCAGTGACGATTCAAAAAATCTGAGAAAACTTTTGCAGCAAATTGGTTTCCAAGTAGAGTCGCATACTGACAAAACTAAAGAGGTATGGTGGTATCTTATTGTATAAGTTTTAAATCTACACACATAAATGGTACATAATAGCAAAGCTTTTAAAATACAAGCTTAATCCATACGATATATAATTGAATTAATGGCTCAGTAAAATTGTTAGTGATTAGCTAGATTCATTGAAGGGGTTACTACTACACATAACTTACTAATTGGTTTGACAGCATAAAAAAGTTGATAGCATTTTGTCCTATCGTTGTATCATAGCTATGTGACATCAATATGTGCAGTTTTTTTTAATGAGTTAAGTTTATTTTGCTCTGTGAAAAAAATCGGAGTAACACAATACAGTGCCACATGACAACAATCAAAATGTGCAGTGTTGGGTTTTAAAGGTTGATATTGTATTGATAAAATAACAACAAAATCTAGAAGAAAGATCTGTTAAAATTGTAACCAAGTCCCTAATTAGAACAAAATCTATTGTTAAAGTTGGTTGATTTGTTTCTGCAGAACATATTTCAGATTTTGCGGGAGTTCACTGCTTCAAGGGACAATGCAAATGCCCCAATGATTCTCGTCTTTATCGGCAGTCATGGGGCAAGAGGTTTGTTGCATTAAACAGCCTTGAGCCAAAGTTGATTTGATGATGAAAGTAACGGCCCAAATAGACGTAAAAAGCGACATGTTTACTGTTCAAACATTTCGGCAAATACTCATGTAATCATCAGCGATATGAAGGCCACATCAGTTACACCCATTACAAAAACTTGAGTCACGTAAAAAAGTGCAAAACAAGCATCGCATAAAAATCGCTAATTTGACAATACAAATTTTTTTAACTGGCACAAATGAATTTTAAACTACTCTTTTGGGTATATTTTGTTTGTATAGATGCAAAACAAGATTACTTTTTTGGCACCGATGGTGAGAAAATCTCTGATGAGGGGGGGGGGGGGGGGGGGGAAGTTGTGAACTTTTTTACCAACACCGCCGCACCACTGATCAAAAAGGAGATTCCAAAACTGTTTTTCTTTCAATTTTGCAGACTCAGTGAGTAAATGTCTGCTTAAACAAATAAAAACGGGGCCTGCAATCATAGCTAATAACTATAGTAATAATGATTAAACAAATGATAGCTAAGTCATTAAAATGGCTGAGTGGTTAACCTTGTGCATTCTAATTATGTCTCTGGCACTTGTTGTTTCCCTAACAAAGAAGCTTAAAAGGCTTTGCTTGGTGATTGAATGCCCTGCACGCATATGTTTAAGCTTAAATTTTCTTATTGGTTTCGTTTGATAATCAGTAAAAAAAATAACTTAACCCAGTGGCATCTACTTGAAGTAACAGACTCCCTAAAGTTATTGAAATAAAATAAAAAATGACCCAATGGCTATATTAATGCCCACCAACTAAGCATAAAAATAAACAAACCCACCAGATTCAGAAAACAACCAAACAACCCAAGGCCAAGGCACACAGTCAGACTCTTTTGTGGAAGTTGAGGCACCACGTTCATTTGGTAAGTGCCATAAACACCGGTTTATTTGGATTTCATTTCGATAACCATCTTATTTGGATTGACAAAAAAATAGGTCAAAAGAAAATGAGGTGTTTACATTTGTATCAAGCCTGATACGGCTATCGCAAGTTCACACATTCTAATCAAACAAACATATGTATCAATAATTTGAAAATATTGCAGATAATGTATTTAACATTGAGCTGTTATATCTTTTGTAGCACTCCAGCACATGTTTTCAACCTTATGGATTGACTTATCAATCAACTATTTGTTTGATAATAAAGTTTGTCTGTAAAGCAATATTGTTCAAATTCACTGCATTCTTCATTAAGATGTTTCTTGCAATTAACTTGAATATGCATTTACCCAGAATATTTTCTAAATTAATTATAGATTGCAGTTTTGAATTTGGTAAGACAAAATTGTGTCATTTATAATATAATTTTGAGGCAAAACATATTATTGTTTTTTTTTCTTTTTGAAATAAAAAGTTGTTTGATTTTTGTGCAGAATGGTTAAATGAGACAACCCAATCCGATTCTGAAAAGGAAGGTTTTGTGCCAGCGCAGAAACATGCCAACATGCTTTTCGCATATGCCACAGCACCAGGTAAAACTTTCTAAACATGCTAAGAACCGTTAAACCATACTGTTGCAGAAAAAAAGTTGGCCTATTTGTTTAAACATGTTTTGTGTTGTTTTTTCTGATAATATTTTCAAGACATAATTTTCACAAAATAATAACCTAAAATGTATTGCCAAGTTTCATTTTTGTGCTTAACATTCCTTTGGCATTTTCAAATATAAAAAATTAACCTGCCTAACACTCATTCAACTGATTCTTATAAAATCTTCAGGCAGCAAGGCTTACAGGAATACACGGAGTGGGTCTTGGTTTGTTACAGCGCTCTGCAAAACCCTAATGCAACATTATGCTACTGAGGACCTTTTAAGCATGCTTACAATGGTATGTTGCATTTTTTTAAAGATAGTAAATGGGTAAAGACTACATTTGATTGAGTAGAGTTTCTTTTACATTAAAACACGGGTCAGCACCGTTTTAAGCGAAGCATGCCTATTTGCTTGTTATTTTCATGTGGTAACGACTTTATGTGCAAACATTTTTGTGGGTAATAGTGGTTTCAATCAATCAATCAATCAATGCACAGGACTTGACGTCCCCTCGCTTTGATGGACACAAGGTTCTTTCTTCTGATCGCTTCCCTCTCTAGTGTCAGAAGAGGAACTCCACACTCTTGTCTGATGGCGTCTGTCCATCTCTTTGGTGGGCGTCCTCTTCTTCTAGCTTTACCAAAGTCTTGCTTGTAGGTGGAATTTATAAGTTCACTGCTTCGGGCGACATGCCCGAACCATCGAAGTCTCCTCGCCGACACAACATCTTCTATGGTCTCGGTCATGCCCAGCGTCTTTCGAATGTGCTCATTGCTGAGTCTGTCCCTCCGTGTCCTTCTTAGGATTGTTCTGAGGCATTTCATTTCAAACACCAGCAGAGCTCTTATCTCCTGTTCTCTGAGAGTCCACGACTCAGAACCGTACGTCGCTATAGGAAGGATTAAAGCCCTATATAACCTCAGTTTTAGGGTTCTGGACATGTCTCTAGAGGTCCAGATGTTACTCCTTAGACGACCAAACGCCTGTGACGCCATGGATATTCTGTGTTGGACGTCAGAGGCACAGTTAGGGATCAAACTGCCGAGGAACTTGAACTCTCTTACTTTTGGGACTATGCGTTCGTTTATTGTGATGTCTTCGTGTTCTTCTGGAGACATGATTGCGCATTTCGAAGGGTTTATCTTCAGGCCCCATTTTCTGCAGGCTTTTTCGAGTTCGAGGGTTGATAATTTTAGTTTTTCGAACACAGTTGAAATTAACGTGGTGTCGTCTGCGTACCTTATGTCAATTGACATGTCCTCTTTCAGTTTGAACTCTTTGTCCAGGCTTTTGATGTCCTTCATTATATGCTCCAGGAATATATTAAACAGGCTCGGTGACATTATGCAACCTTGTCTCACTCCCACGTTAACTGGAAACCAGTCTGTAAGTTGGCCTCCTGCATTGACTGCACATCTTGTGTCATCATATAGTGTTTTCATAATCCTGATGTATTGTAAGGGAATTCCGATTTGGCCAAGCATCTTCCAGAGCGCCTCCCTCCATATTGTATCGAAGGCGGACTTAAAGTCGATAAAGTTGAGGTGCAATGGGACTTGGTGTTCCCTTGCCTTTTCAATTATCTGTCTTGTTATGAAAATTGCATCCGTAGTTCCCTTGCCTGGTCTGAAACCGAATTGCGATTTGCCTATATACCTTTCAATTAAGTGCTGGTTTCTGACCATCAGTATTTTACAAAAAACTTTCCCAGGGACTGATAAGAGTGAAATGGCTCTGTAGTTTTCGGCATTTAGCTTGTCGCCTTTTTTGTGTATTGGGGTTATAATCATCTTAGACCAATCTTCTGGTGTTTTTTCTTCTGTGATTATTTTATTGAACAGCAATGTCAATGTTTTGATCATTCCATCCCCACCAGCTTTTAATAATTCTGATGTTATTCCATCAACACCTGGTGATTTCCTGTTGTGCAGTTGTTTAATTGCTTTAATCACTTCTTGTTCTGTTATCGACGGGATAGACACTTCTTCTTTGTTCTTAATCTGGTCTAATTCAAGTAAAGCATCCTGGTCATGCGGAAAGTGCGTGTTGAGATGTTTCTTAAAGTGAGACTTCCAAATGTCAAGGATGTCTTGTTTCCCCATCTTTAGCTTTCCTTGAGCGTCTTTCATTGCTGTTGTAGATTTGTAACTTTTACCCTCTAACTGTCGTACTTGTTTAAACAGCATTCTAGAGTTGTTTCTTATGAAATTTTCCTCCATTTCAATTATTTCGGTTCGGAGATTCATGTTCTTTTGTTTTTTAACGGCTATTTTGACTTTCTTATTTAGTTTTCTGTAGTTTTCCTTAAGCTCAGTGTTGTTAGGATTATTTAACATGTTTCTTTTCGCAGCTCTGCGTTTCTCACAGAGATCTAGGATTGTCTGTGGTAATCCTGATATTTCGTTCTTGTGTTTGAAGCCTATTTCTTGTTCTGCAGTTTTGTGTACTATGGTTTTGAATTTATTGTAGAACTCGCTTGGGTGCAAATTATGATCATCATTCAGAAGAGTTGCAAACCTTTCACCCACTACAGCCTCAAACTTTTCTCGAGTATTCTCACAGCTTAGTTTATCGTTGTTGTAACGCTTTGGAGGTTTCTGCACTTTGTGTTTGGACTTTTTTGGACTTTCTGTCGTTGTGTTTGCAATTATTAGAGAGTGGTCGGAACCTATTTCTGCAGACTGGTAAGACCTGCAGTTCTTCACTGCTGACTGTTGCGTTTTTGACATAAGTATGTAGTCAATTTGCTTCTTTGTGACTCCGTCTGGTGCTGTCCATGTGTATCTGCGACTTTCCTTATGCTTGAAGATGGTGTTAGCAATGAATAGGTCGTTAATTGCACAAAATTGGAGCAGATGTAGACCCCGTTGATTGTGGTTGCCTTGTGCATATTTTCCCACAACATTTGGTCAGTTAACTTGAGTGTCGGTACCTACTGATGCATTGAAATCACCAAGCATAACTATTTTATCGTTACTGTTTAGTTTATTTATCTCGTCTTGCAAAATGCTGAAGAAGTTTTCAAAGCAAATGTCACTGTAGCTAGAATCTGGGGCATACACTATGAAGTAAGCGATTTTTGTTGTTTTCCACTGCATAGTGACTTTGAGTAATCTACTGGAAATACAATCATAGTCTATTACCATTTCTTTCAGTTCTTTCTTCATGATCATAGCGACCCCTTGTCTATGAATTCCGTCTTGCCGTGGAGAGTGTATAATGATATATCCACCACTTTCCCACCATGTCTGCTTCTCATTCGACCAGTGTGTTTCTGTAACACCTAATATGTCTATTCCCATTCGTTCGATTTCCTTCATCAAAAGCTCAACCGTACCCGTTTCTTTAAGCGTTCGGGTATTCCAAGTTGCAATCCGAACCGGGAGATTCTTAGCACCCTCTTTTTGCCCGGGACTGAGGGCCATTTTTAGTCTTGTGTTCATCATTTTTTCAGCGTCTACCTGGACACTTGCTCAAAGACATTCCAGGGATTTTGAATCAGGGTTGTCTCCCCTAGCCTTTCACAAACCAATGCGTGACTACAAGGCAGCAGTTGTCTCGAGTGGGGAAGCCGGTTTAGCCGACGGCCACTCGACCCGCGACAGGTTGTACTGGGCTACGTGGTACCAGTAGCAGGTATAAGCCTGACCTGACGCTAATAGTGGTTTGTACCAGCTGATATCAATAATAAGGAGAGAGAGCAAAGCGTTTAGTGCATGTAGACTGGATTTTAAGACTATTGAATAATAAACAACTGAAAACAAGCAATGTAACAGTTAAATTAGTACTTTACTAACTTCCATAAAAAATTCCCTCAAGTGCCAACCTTGGCATGCATGCTAGGGGTTACCGACCGCTGCCCTAAAATATTTACAAAGCCAGAAATTCGTTCTACCCTAATATACCTTGGTCGAAACCAAGCTTGGTATCATGTTATAATTTTTTATTACGAACAGGTGAACAAGGCGGTCATGGAAGAAAAGGGAAAAGAAGAAAATGACAGAACAGTTGTACAGATGTGTGAAGTAAAGTCATACTTGACGAAAAAAGTTAGATTCTATTAATAAAAAAATCTTTTTAGCATATTTTTATCTCATCCAGCTCCATCACTGTATTTTGATGAGAAAATCGCTGTATTTTTGATCCGTTTTTATTTGTTGTTGTTTTTCACTCAATATTTCAATTTGAAATGCCATTGGGTTTATGCTGGTCAACCTTTACTGGGCCTTTTGCAGTGGTGGGATTCAAATTTTTTGCCAGCCGATTGTATCACAAAAGTCATATTTTTCAGCAAGTCCATTGACAGTAACCAGTAATGTTAACCGGTTTGCTGATCTCTGAAAATTTCGTGAGACAGTTCTATAGAACCGTTGCGAACCGGCTGGATCCCACCACTGGCCATTTGTAATTTTATTGGCCTTATTTTTTAATAAGTTGTGCTTAAGCATGCCGTATTTATTTAGTTTATGTGTATGCAACCAAAGATTCAACTGCCTAACTAACTTCAAACTTGTTGAACTCTTTGCAGCAAAGGTCAGCAGTTTTGCAAATGTTTTCTTCCAACATTTTGTAGCCCACTATTTTGTGTTTGCTGGTCTAACCCATGTCTATTTTGTACCTAAATGTATATAAGATGCTTGTGTTTTTAGCCTGTGTGTGTGCACTTGGTAAAACGCATTTAATGCTAAAAATTACAACTATGGTTCCATGAAATCGTTTGTAAATTAAGTTTTGCTGTAAACTTTAAAAAATATAGCATGTGTGAAGTTATGCATGGTTATTTTGTACGATCATTAAAATAAGCTGTAGCACAAATTCTGAGTCAATTTAGTACTGTTTTCGAGTCTTTGCCTGATATTATTTCCCACAAATACAAATGTTGGTAAAGAGCCATTATATTGCTTAGCGCCAAAGTAGCCTACACGAAACAAGTAACAATCACTCAAGGTGAAAACTTTGCAAAATTACCGTTTGTGTAAAAAGATAAACACTATCAATTAGGGCTTTAAAAGCAAATAATAGGCCAATATGGTTGTATTGTTTGTCTGAAATCTGAGGGTCAAAAAAGATCGTTTTCACATGTCAAGTAACGTTTGCAGAAATTATTTTGAGCAATTTTTTACACCAGTCACGCTTATTGGCGCACGTTTCAGTTTTGGATAGCAAACAAATTGTTAAAATAACTATTTTTATGAGTTAAAATGTCCGCATCAAAATATAACCACTAATTGTTTCGTCACAACCAACCTTGCACCAATTAGCAGAAAAGTTGAAAGAGTTTGAATTCGCAAATAGCTGGAACGCAATAATGCAGTTTAATTCTCAAGCTCGTAATATTTCGCCCAATATGATCGCGCCGGTAAATTGGAAGCCACGAAATCCCTCTTTGATGGTCGCAAGTCTTTCAGAGTCAGTTTTCACGATGGATAGTTTGCAAAGCAGTAAGTCGGTTGGTACATTCGGTTTTTAACTTATTATTAGGTTTGTAAACCGAAAATGAAGTGTGTTTAGATTTTTAACGTCACTGTGTATAGAGCTGCACCGTACTGGTACACAGATGTTTAAAAGTACAACCGTATTTTAAAAGTTACAAAAAATTTTTGCAAAAAAAATTTGATGCGGCAATAAAACAGAATTGTGACATCACAAAGTATTATTGATTTGCTTTGTGTTGTCTCAAATGGAATCGTTGCAAAAAAATGCTTTTTTGTTTTTTTTTTCCTTCAGAAAACCTTTAGTTGACTAATTTTAAACGTGCCTATAGTAATACTTAAAGCCTTATGCGTGTGTTGTTGTAATATTCTGGCAACAAAATAATGGGCGTTGCATGTATATTGCTGGGCAGCAAGTGTTTTTTCATACATTTTGCGTTTGTAGAATCTACATGGGTTAGTGAAGACAATGCATCATCCGACTTTGAACGCCGTAGCCTCTTGGACAGTCGCGCAGAGCAAATACGAAGTAAGTATTGGTGGAATTCTGTTCGAAAATCTATCTGAAACCGCGAACGCCAAAACGAAATTGGACTAAAAAGAGGGCCTGTTTTACTGAGTAATAACTAAGATTTGAAAACCGTTCAAAGAACGAGAGCCAGTCACTGTAGATGATTGGAACGAAAAAAATTCGTCTTAATTGCATTTGCAGTTACGCTCACAATGAGTCCGCCGTCGAGCTGTCTGTTTTATTGCAAGTCCGTTAAATCATTTCTCATACTTGATTTTTTTTCCACTGAACTGGTTACTTCAATTTATTTCATTGGAAAACCACTGGGTTTGAGCAATGCTGCTCAAGTTTCTTGCGCAGGGAAACACAAGCCACCAAGATAGGATAAGAGCCCCCAACCGTTTGAGCACCAGGCGGTTGCGCTAACCGCTCGGCAATCTTTGGCGACAATTAACACTACTTTGCTTTTCATTGCAGGTCAAGCCAATTCCAGTGCAAGGCAAAACGTTTCTCCTTCAATTAGTGAAGACTTCGTCTTTCAAGGTACTTTTACTTCTCGTCTTATCGGTTGTATCTCTATTTGAAAGGCACGTTTAATATTAAGCACATGGTGGCAGTAATGAGGCACATTGTTGGATCCACCAGGTACCTCAAAATAGCGGCTTGGACTTTGTTTGCGGGTAATTAATCTCTTTTCCGTCTTTAACAAATGTAATTTGGCACGACTTGGCCTTGACCGTTTTTATGCCTCGCCGGTTTCAAGGTCGTTTGGGTTTTTACAATAAGCGCGAAATACCAGTGCCGTTCCGGGAACGTTGCGGTTTTTATGTTTGTTGTCAGTTTATGTAGCAAAATCTGCATTGGCTGAATTTCGTCAAATTCCGACGCCTGCGAATTTCTTGAAATACGCACTGACCTAAAAACATTCCGGCAAAACGCTGATGTCTGGGATCTAGACAAAAACGTCACTTTTAGCTGTAATCCCGTAAACAACCTCGTACGTGGTGTACAGTTTAATATCTTGTGTACTTCAGTCAAGTTGAAATCAGTTCAAACGCGTTTTTTGCCATAGCGCGTGCCAAACAGCTTTATGTAATCAACCCCCCCCCCCCCCCCCCCCCCCCCCCCCCCCCCCCCCCCCCCCCCCCCCCCCCCCCCCCCCCCCCCCCCTCTTTCAGGTAACCGCCGGAACAGCTCTTGTATTTTTCCACACGAACGTTTGTTGACTGTGTTCGCAAGCTTACGAGGCTGCGACAACAGAGTCGTTGAAGCGCGACGGTTTGCTTTGTGTCGTCATAAAGTGACGCACGTGTTTGTTCATGAGCGAGACGAGGTCAATCGATTCTAGAACTTGTTTGTGTTCAAACTGTCACGTTGCGCTTGTCAAAGGTCATCCATGCGTGGCGAGCTGGGAATTTGTTTTTCCCGTCGGATTTTGGGTTTATGTTTTTGTTGTTTTTCCACTGATAACTTTTGGTTTCCGTTTTTGCGCCGCGAAGTTACTAACGCCGAGTGACGTATATTTACTTTGTAAAGCTTAGTGTTTGGATGGAATGTGTAAAACATACTTTTTTTTCTCCATTGTATCTACCTATTTAGGTTCTTATGTGTAAGTATTTGTTTAAATTGCGACTATGTTTGAAACATTGCAAGTATAATTTGAGTCGAAGTTTTAATCTGGACTGCGTGATATTTTTTATTTAGTTTAGTTTCAAAGTGTGCAAATACCACTTACATTTTACAGAACTCTGTTGCCCCAATAGCGCTAAGTTGTATTACTAACTAATAAATATTTTGAGAGACAGCTCAAACGTTCGACTTTGGAGCCTCTGGTCTATCGACCTAGCGCCCACTCTGACGCAATGCATCGATTTAAATCAGCAAACCATACGAAGGTATAACCCACAGATAATGCGGTTGTTGTCAATGGCGCCTTTACCCCTTATCCCTGCTTCACCCTATTGTGTCTACTGCAACATATGAATCACCCGTTCATACCCATGTACATGCACCAAACCCCATATCACCCTCACATTACGTCAAAACCGTGATTTAACTGTTATCCATGTCTGTGTCACGTTTCAGTTCAACGGGTACTTAATTGGGATGTTAGTGGTCTTGTAACCGGAATACATTTTTACTTTCATCAGCTCTGACTATTTATTTGCACTGCTTCGACTTAAACATACAATAATAGAAATATATGAATTAAAGCCAAGACAAACCAACTAGAATACATCCTGTTGATCTTTCTTCTTGCAAAATATTGACTTTGGGAGCTACAAAGTATTTTCGTCGGGAAAATCTATTTTCGGACATAGTTACCTAACTTAGCCCCACTTAGTTATCTTAACAGGACCTTTTCTCCACATAAGGTTTTAACAGCGAATAACATGGTTTCAAACTTTTAAAATTCAATGACTATTTCTGCAGGTCTCATTTTTGAAGAAGTATTTGTCAAAACTTATCACCCAAGTGCTGATGCAGTTTGGAACGTTGCTTTTAAAATTTTACGAGCTAATATAGCGTTAACTGTGGTATACTATGTTAACCAATTTGCCGTTCAACAACTGGTGTGATTCTAATCACAATACTAGTTGTTTTTTTAAGAACTTATAATTTTGCTGACATTTCGCCCACAAGGACAGTAGGGCTTGTTCAGAGCAATAAAGTGAAATATTTGCGAGTACACAAACAAAAACGCATAAGAACACGGGTACGATATGTGCTCTTACGCTTGTTTAGTATTTTGTATTTTACTAATGCGCGAAATATTTTGACTTTGAGCCATTATGAAGTCCTTAAAATAACTTTCGCTTTAGCCTTGTGGTGGTTTGTGAAAACGGAAAATTTCCAACATTGTTTGTCCCCGCGGTTTAGGATAAAACTGGACCGCTCCATGACTACAGTCTCTGTTTAAACACAACCCACTACAGTTAATGACAACAAAGTTGGTGAACAAAGCTATCTGTAGAGCTTGAGTCAACACAGGCATCGGGGAAGCCGCCAAAACCCATACACAGTTGTAGAGAAATCCGATGCCAAGATCAAAATATTTGCACACAGCCTGTGATCAGTCGTGTGTGAAAACCCTGCTTTTAGACGAGTTTTGTGGATCTAATTTAGGGAAACAACATATTTTCTCATACTTGGGGTGCGTCTGTTGTTTTACCTTTCTTGTTTTCAAGCGCCTTGGCATTTAGATTCGTCATCGGCCCCAAATGGGAATACGCCATTAGTTTTAGTTCTCATTTTCGGATGTAATCTTTTTTTGAATTTATGCCCTGTTTAAAGAATACAAGACATTGCCTACGTCCCCGAATTCGTCTATTGCTTCTAGGCTTCATTTTAGTTTATGAATTTTAAATAAAACGTTTATTTTTCGTGACTATCAATTAGTTTTCTTACTAAAATTTCGACCAACTGATTATATCATAGCACGAACGCATGTCTTGTTACAATACGTGACTGTATTATCTCCAATCAATGCAGTTTTAGGCTTTTGTATTTAGCAGACACACTTTAAACCCCACCGAAAACGGAAAGAAGTCTAAATCATGATATGAGTTGTTTTCTTTGGTTTAATGAATGTAAAAAATGCCAAATGAGTGGCGTAAAGTGTGAATGTGAAACCATATTCTCCACCACAGATCGATACTTTAATGTTTGTTGTGTTTGGAATTAAGCTATAAGGTCAAAAAATACCTTCTGTCGCAAGGGTAAACTTTTGAATTGTTTCGTAAAAGTTGTCAATTTAATATGTTTTACACCCAAACTTCACATAGTATGAATATAAATAAAGTCATATCTCCCAAATTGTTTGTCAAGTCCTTCATGAGCCACGTGCTATCTTAAAAAACAGTGAGTCACTTCCATATGCGATACCGTGCTCTCTAGGTCATGAGATAAAACATCTTGTCGTTTGTAACGGCCCATGACTCACTCGATACGGCAACAAACTGTAGCAGACATTGAAGTTGGCATTGGTGTAGTGATGCGACGTATATACTTAAACTATTGCGGTAGCTTAAGGCGTCCAAAATTCCCATTTAAAGTCATACGTATCCAGCTTTCATCGAGCACAATACAAATGTTGCAAAACTCACTCATCTGGGGATTTCATTGTTTTTGCCAGCGCCTTCTTTCTCTTAAAACGTCACCAGCTGCGGTTTGCGTTGGCTGGGCTGGTTTCGGAAGTAGGCGTCTGGTCATCGGATTTGGGCGGGAACCATTAGCATAACTCCAGGTCAATCGGGTCCAGAAATGTGATCTTTTGTGCGTTTTTTTACAAGCTAACGAGCTCCCAGTAAAACATATGTGACATCTGGAAACAGACGCTTGTAATTGATAGTAAAAGGCAGAATTCAAATTCCGACTTAAAACGTTGCAAAAATGTTATAGCTTGTGGCTGTTTAATATGGAACCCCCCCCCCCAATCGGGTCCAGAAATGTGATCTTTTGTGCGTTTTTTTACAAGCTAACAAGCTCTCCCAGTAAAACACATGTGACATCTGGAAACAGGCGCTTGTAATTGATAGTAAAAGGCAGAATTCAAATTCCGACTTCAAACGTTGCAAAAATGTTATAGCTTGTGTCTGTTTAATATGGAAATTGGGTTTCCCACTAGTAATCATAAAGGATACAGTATATAAAATAGAACAGCATTTAAATGGCAACAAACAACCGAATTTTTGTTACCGTTGTAAATGATGTCTAGAATGTAGCTATACCAATCTGATTTCAAATCTTCAACCACAGTGGTAAGTGGTAACTCTTATAATTATTTCCTTGTTTTTGCAAATGCCAGCATATCTGGCCGATTTGACCCTAATGTCTTTCCAACAAAATTATTTCGGCAGATTTTCCGGTTCACTCACAGGCCAGAAGTCTTTGCACGAATTTAAACTGGTCTTCAAACTAAGATTTCTACACAACTTCGTGACATGAACACGTTGGCTTAGATCGTTTTTTTCACGTCGCATTTCATTTTTCATCTTTTGCGGAGCAAAGTTTACCTTGTGTTCAAAGTCCAGTACAATGCACGAATTTCAACTATATTCTGGTTCAAATTAAAATACTAGAAAAACGGTGCCAATAATTATATTGCCATTACCGTAGTTGCATGTAGTTTTCATGAAGTTGCGCTCAGTTTAGCCTACATTTATATTAAGATGTATGTGTTTATGGTGTTTTACCATTACAAACCCAATCAACCAATGTTCATGTTTCCCTTAGGTAAATGTTCTATGAATTTTTCTATCCTAAAATCTATTATAATAAACAGTATTTTTTTCGTTACGCTACTACTATTCCCCAATTAACTGAATTCAACACTATTGAGGTCGTCGTGAGTTTAGTTCTCATGCTTTATGCGACAGCGATCTGGGGAAAAAGGAGTTAAGCAACATTTTCCCACAAACTCATTTTCTAGAAAACCACTGCGAGCTATCAATCAAAATCAACGCGCGTTGTGTAACATTTCATGTCGATTCACGTCGTGATTGAAGTCGACCATTAATGAATAACGATCACATTTTATTGCCAACCAGCTATAATTTTCTCATGCCTATTTACTAGTAGAAACAGACCATTCCATAATGTTGTAGTTTATATAGTTTAACTCATTTCAATTAGGGTTCTTTGTTGCACAAATCTAAGCAGTATTTGGCTTTACAAGATTTGATATTCACCCCATGTGTAGGTACATTGTAAGGTTGTTTGTTGTGCAACTTAGATTTCAAAACGAGTTACACCATATAGTGCACTACTAGAAAAAACGCGCCACTGAAGATTGCACGTTTGCGTATGAGTTTAAACGTTGTGATGACGTATATCAGCAAACACAGACAACGTCAGCAAAGCGTCCCCCCCCCCTGGCTTTACAAGATTTGATATTCACCCCATGTGTAGGTACATTGTAAGATTGTTTGTTGTGCAACTTAGATTTCCAAACTAGTTACACCATATAGTGCACTACCAGAAAAAACGCGCCACTGAAGATTGCACGTTTGCGTAGTTTAAACGTTGCTAAAGCAAAACGTTGTGATGACGTTTCAGCAAACATAGACAACGTCAGCAAAGCGCCAACAGTACATGTGTTGCGAAGTTCAATGCAAAGCTCATTCATTCAGACGCACGTTCATGTGTTTCAATATGCATGTTTTTGTTTTCTTCCTTTGACGCGCCACGCCCCCCCCCCCAAGTAGCACCGCACGTGCGGAGACGAAATTGTAAACCAAAAGACCTTTTATCGCCGCCAATACATAGCTGCACTGACGTAACGTGACGTCATCCATTTAAAGGTGTTGGCTTTGCAAGCTAAAACGCAGCCGGCCTGTTGTTTCTGTAGGCAATTGAAATTGTAGGCTTGTAATGGTCTCAATATGTTGTTATCCTTGCACACCGATTCGAATAGGCATGCGACAGTTTACGCATGCCAAGCAATGCTATCCTAGCGGGCTTTGACAGTCAACTATTAAATGTTTTGGCTGACTATACCCCCCCCCCCCCTAAATGTTTTGGCTGACTATATTTAGAGCTCGCAAAAAAACGTTATTTATACCAGAATTGTAAACGGGCCTGAAATTAGAGCCCGAACCCGATTCGCCTTTGAGAAGCCCGTTTTTGCCCGAAAGTTTGATTGACAAGCCTATACATTGAAGCACCAGGAAAGACCAAGACAACACACATATACACAATAAACAATTGGTCTTGAACAAGGTGTTTTAGGGCTGTTTGACATTAGTTCAGGTCCAGCAATTGGCTACTTAGCTAGTTAAATTTATTCAAAAAAATACTGACATAGAGTGTAAAGTCAGGCCCGTTTTTTTCTTTGAAGAAACCTAAGCCCGAACCCTTAGCATTAAACAATTTTGCAAAACCTGCGCAGGACGAAGCATCATCCAACCTGACCACGTGTGGCCCCAGTTTGCGAGTTCAGAACCGAATGAGCGATACGTAACATCGACATGGAAACAGCTGCACATGAACCAACAGACGCGAAGGCCCATGGCGCAATTGCTTGAAAATCGTATGGTAACCGGTCGAAACGGTTGTAGTGAGCAGGTGAAAGAATACCAACAACAGCCGGTGCTGTAGACAGGTTCATAACAGTCCCTCGAGGTGTAATGGGATATTGTAGAGGTTTTGTGATGACGACAAAATGTGTGGAGTAAACTGTCGCGTGCCGGCGTATAGTATCAGCTATTGTTGCTCGCATATCCATACAAAAGTGGTTCTCTTGATGGGAGGAATTTAAAAACTTTAGGAGAGGAATTTACTTTAATTTTTACATGTGGTTTGTGAATAGACGCTTAAGCTCTGGGAATATAACCTGTGAAGTTGATAAAATTCAACTTTAAATGATCTGTGTATGCTTTAGCATCGTCTATGTAGTATATTGGGGAAAAATTTAAGTGTTTTGAAGTGTGAAGGGAGGAATTTGTCACAAAAGGTTGGGGACCACTGCCATACAATATATGTCATCACAATTTCATGGTAGCTACGAAGCCAACTGACGACACATAGTGGCCACCCAATCCTTGTCACAAGAATACAAAACAAATAATGTCACCAAGCAACTTCATAACAAAGAAATATACTACGTGTAAATAAAGCTATTTCCTTACACAATTGCGTATCGAAGAACCAATGGTAGCCTAATTATCATACCTATTTTGAGATAATTTCAATTTAACTAAACTCCAATAATCCCTGAAGCAGAAAAAGTACCTTGTGGCCATCAAAGGGTTTTACCCACCAACCGAAAAAGCTGTACAGCGGAAAACTGCTCTACCCATTAATCCACAGCACATCCTTAATTAACCCCCACACAATTTGAATATTCAACCATTGATGGTAAGTAAACGCACACACTTCCTATACACAAACTTATAACCAAAGCAGACAATTTGAATATACACAAACCTATGGTGTATATTGTACATAGCATGCTGTCATGCGTGAAAACGATCATCACTGTGTCGTGTCATTACTTCTATGCAATACGCGGGTATTCCCCGTCAACGTCACAGTTTCTAACGCTCGGATAATGATTTTGCGAATTTGGCAGTGATGATGAGGTTTATATTCTGATTCCCGCAGGTTTCACAAGTGTGCGTTGGGTATTTTTTACAGCCACATAATCCATTTGCCGTTTTCTTTTGTGAGATATCGGCTATTTGTGCCTGAAGTAGAAGATAAATGAAATAAGTTGTTAATAACTGATTCCTTTAAAAGCGGGCAGGAAATTGCGTTTGACTATAGACCTCCAAATTTTAACTCAAACACGAATGTAATTAGACAATTAAAATTGCATAGCCTGTAAAGTTTAACTAAGGTAGCCTAACGACGGGTAACATTTGCAGTTAACAAAAAGGAAGTTTACGCTAAAACAACAACATTCGAATCTGGTATCCTCTTATTGCATCAGATTTTCAGCAAACGCAGAGAAAATATGATAACAGTCTACTCATACTAATTAGAATGCTAAATCTTTACAACAAAATAAAACCAACGAACCTTGCTTTTAGAAACAAATTTAAGGACAATAATATTTTAAGTAAGTTGGTAAGAACAAATCTTGGAAATGATTACAGCCTGGCTAACAGCCCTGGTTATAGTACAAGTTTGCATGATGTAAAGGCTCGGGTATCTGCTCGTTAAGGTCGTCACAATAGCGACAACGGTTAATGAAATTAAGGTGCTTGGTTCACGTTAGTGGCGTGTGCAAATACCTGGTCGCATTCTTCTAGACTTGAGGTTTATTCCTTGCGCGTTTTGTGGGCCGTCGTTTGCGTTAATTGCGGCTTCGAAAATAAGTTACATCCCACAACGGTTCAAACAATAAACCCACACTTACGCAACCGATGCAACCAATACGTTGGAACGTACGGTTTGACGTCCACGCAATTAACCGCACAAAGATGTACATTTTTAATCAGGTGTTATGCAACGAAACAATTCTACGCAAATAACGACGCAATTTATTTCATTACAATCTGCAATCAATACCTATTGCAAGGCGTGTTAAATCCTACGCGTTACATCCAGTGGTGGGATCCAGCCAGTTCGCACCGGTTCTATAGAACCATTTCCCCCCCCCCCCCCCCCCCCCCCCCCCCCCCCCCCCCCCCCCCCCCCCCCCCCCCCCCCCCCCCCCCCCCACAGAACCTGCTGAAAAATATGACTTTTGTGATAGAACCGGCTGACAACAAATTTGGATCCCACCGCTGCCTATATTTGCTGTCTTGTTAAGTCGTACAAGTTACATCATGAGTCAAGGTTACTTGTTGTCAACGATCCTGGGTTTCAAAGAATTTGCTGTACAGGAATTTCCACAACCTGGTCAAGTGGCATTGTTCTTGTGAGCGAGTGATATGACGTTGGGTCGTTTCCTGCGCAAGGTTGTTGATGGGGGAAAACCAAATCGTTGCATGTCGTCTGATAGCAAACAAATTGTAGGTACAAAAAAAACATCAAGATAGGTTATTTTTAGACCTAAAACTTTATCACTTAAGATTTTTGCCTGCATTTGGGGTTTTCATGTTCGAAACCATTTGATAACTCGTATCAGATTGATGTTAGCAATTTGCCCCCCCCCCGTTGCATGTCGTCTGATAGCAAACAAATTGTAGGTACAAAAAAAACATTAAGATAGGTTATTTTTAGACCTAAAACTTTATCACTGAAGATTTTTGCCTGCATTTGGGATTTTCATGTTCGAAACCATTATTTGATAACTCGCATCAGATTGATGTTAGCAATTTATCACGAAAATGGGAACTAAAATTTGAAGGCTCATTTATCGTTAACTCAGAAAAAGATGCTTTTGTTTGTTAACCTTAATTAAGGTTTGTTCAGGTCTGTTATGGGCAAACAAATATAGCATAGCACCTGGTAAGTTCGTGATTAATGTAAGCCTAAAAAAGAAACAAAAATAGAAGCACTTTAAGTCGTAATGAACCCCCCCCCCATCGTTAACTCAGAAAAAGATGCTTTTGTTTGTTAACCTTAATTAAGGCTTGTTCAGGTCTGTTATGGGCAAACAAATATAGCTTAACACCTGTTAAAGTCGTGATTAATGTAAGCCTAAAAAAGAAAAAAAAATAGAAGCACTTTAAGTCGTAATGAAACACGCCTGGTATTCATTAAGTTCCAGGAACAAATTCCAACATTATTGGCGACCGGTCAACTTGGCAAACACGTTCAGTTATCAAACTGCACTTCCCGGAAAAGGCATGGATATCCAAATTTGCTGTCGGGCATGGAAGGAAGCGTTTTCAACAGGTCGCTTGTCACGTGCGTCTAAGTTCTGGCCAAACGGAAGGTCGTACATCGAACCAAGATAACACAAACATGCATTTGCCATTAGCCCGATCAGCAGGGTTTGCTGTGTAGTTCAGGTAGCTGATGTTTGGATACACATACGTACAACAAGTACAGTATATGTGTAGTGAAAAAGTTAAAATATAAATTGCAACAATAGGCTGACCGCCTACGTTTAGGTGCAAAAAATGCATGAAAAAAAGTAACAATCAACACTTTCATTGCATTAAAGTAATGCGCTATTTCTGTGAGAAATTCATTTTAACTTTATTTGCATAATTAAAAAATGCATATTCCTCCAAGAAAAGCCCCCCCCCCTGCATGAAAAAAAGTAACAATCAACACTTTCATTGCATTAAAGTAATGTGCTATTTCTGTGAGAAATTCATTTTAACTTTATTTGCGTAATTAAAAAATGCATATTCCTCCAAGAAAATAAATTTCTTGATCTGAAAATGCATTGCCAAACAACTAAATACGTAGCCTACCTAAAAAAATGATTGCAGCATTACTTTGAAACTTCAATCACTGGCATTTTAGCAAACTCGGCAATCGACGGGAAAATAAACAGCGTGCAAATCCATGCTACGTGACCACAACTTGTTGACTCGCTAGGATCCCTTTAAAGATCAACAGACTGTCGGTAACGCCCCTTTTAATGGAATCTTGTTTTATTGCCTGCAAAGACAGCCTACAGCATTCCTACTTATGGCACAACTGGAAAGAGTGTGATTGCAACGTTTAGGAGGTTACAGGCTTAATTGAATTAATCTTTCGTGTGCAAGTCCTTGATAAGCAACATTCCGATACTTCGGGCCCTAAGCAAACCGGTGTCCAGCAATCAAGCTCTCCTGCAAACGTGCTGGTCAAAATACACACAGGGCGTACAAAATTTGAAGCACATCTTTGCATACAGCACACTGACTGCTGTGGCTTAATTAGTGTCTGATATGCATGTTAATTTTTACTATGCATAAGCAATCTAATAGAATATAAACTCTATGAAATTTTGATAACAGTAAATTTGATCAGAAGGTCCCCCCCCCCTGATATGCATGTTAATTTTTACTATGCATAAGCAATCTAATAGAATATGAACTTTATGAAATTTGAATAACAGTAAATATGATCAGAAGGACATTGTGATAGATGTGCAAACAAGAAAATCACTCGTCTGGGCATTGCAAAAAGTTGTTTAGGTTCAGTCTTTCAACAGGGCTTTCACCAACACATATATTTGTAAAAAGGAGTAAAATCGCAAAATTGTAGTCGCTACCAGTTACGAAATAGATCTAATATTGACATTTATTTGCCCAAAACCATTTCCAGATACAATTTTGAGCCGTCGTATAGTTTCTTACTACGCGGCGGGCATCAATCGATAGGCGCGGAGCGCTCCTCCTTGTTTCTTTTTGCAATTTGTTGCTCCCTCGACAGCGCGGATTCATCACGGCATGCAACGTGACGTAATGGAAAATTTCTTTGCCGCTTAAACCGGGTGTCTGGCTAACGTTGCCACCATACCGTTTTTTACTCTAGAAGAGACGTGTCGTTTTCAGTGCTTTAAGGTTTCACATTTAGCTGCTCGAAAGCTTTGACCTTCACCTTCAAGTCACCTGAAAAGCACGTGGTCGCAAAGTTAAAGGTAAGTTCATGCAGTGTTTGTTTTTTGCCATTTTCGAAGTCTAGGCTTAACTTAATATAAGGTCAAAAAAGTGAAACCATGTGCTGAAAAACTTAACTGGCTCTGCTTATATACGAAACTTGATTGAAACCGAAGGGTACTACCCAACAGTTGGGTGAAATTCATGAATTCAGCAACGTGTTGTGTTGTTTAGTGCCAAAACAACCAGTTTTTTGGCAAAACATCATAAAAATTACCAAGCACGGACACAAACAACTATGCAACATGTTGATTTGTTGTTATTACCAGCAATTCCGCGTGTTGGTAGTTAATATTTGACTAGAGAGAGGCCTGTCATTCCGCTCTACACCCAGCGCAGTCTGAGTCTGCCGCGGAAATTTTCCACTAGCCTTCCATTCACGAATAGCGATGAACAATACACGCTAAGAGCGTATAGCCTAGCTCTTTTGCCTGAACTTTGCTTTGTTTACCCCTGTGCGGTGTTAAAACGTAAGTACCAGAGGGGATTTTAATCTGGGCTAGCAACTATGCACGTGCTAGGGTCATAACATCACTGTGGAAAAGTTTTCAAAAAATTTAAGTGTACTGTGTGTTGCAATAGGCTTCTGAAGTTAAATTTCAACCAAATTGACCCTTATAACTGGAAATTTTAACGTATTTTCATCATTTCTGTCACGTTGGACACTTTCCATTAAGGCTTTAAGATTTGTATGGTTAAAAATAACATTTTGAACTAATTTTTCATGTAAAATTCGTGATGCCAGTTTTAAGTTCAACAACAAAAACGTAGACGAAATTATTTCACTTTTTACACTTTGTAGAAACAAAACTGGTCGCTGTAATACACTGCTGAAACGCCTAGTCTAAAAACAAAAGGCGGAAGTGATTGCGGGCATTTTCATCTTTGGCTTTATTTGCTACGTTTCCATATTTGTCGGATGGCACGCCAAACAAGGACCTATAGAATTAATTTCATTTTGTCGCTTAAATCGCAAGCGACCACGAAGCTATCGATTTGTTGGCAAAACGTTTACGTGTTCTAGTTGTCCACTTTAAACCGCTTTGAAATAAAAGTGTGTATTGTTCCCCCCCCCCCGCCAAACAAGGACCTATAGAATTAATTTCATTTTGTCGCTTAAATCGCTTGGTTGGCAAAACGTTTACGTGTTCTGGTTGTCCACTTTAAACCGCTTTGAAATAAAAGTGTGTATTGTTCACTATAGCATTAGGCGCTGTGGTATAACGTTTAGCGAAACTTTGTGTTATTCATACGTTAATAAAACCAATTTTAATGACAACCAGTAGAGTTACCAGAAAATACCAGTCCTATACTGGCATCACTTTTCAACAGATTTCAGCCTTTATAGGGGCACGACTAGTAAAATACACATTTCCCCCATTTACCACCTGGCAAATTGTGCCTATGACGTCACAACGTGCCGTTGTGTCTACGTCATGCGGCGCCTGGCTTTTGACACTGCCCGCGAATTGTTTTAGCAAGACGACTCGGTTTCGTATTCAAAATCGGATTTGTTTACCGCGGCGTCGCGAGAACGTTCGCTTTTTTAACAAACCTAGGTGGGTTAAACAGCCTGTTGCTACTCCGTTCCCCTTTCTCTTATCCGCGGTTAACCTGCCTTACCGTTTCGTTCGTGGGTTTGTTGGCGAAGGCTGACCCACTTTTGTTTTTTTGCCCTGTTACGTCAGAATGGAATCCGGGAGCGCCGTAGCGACAAATTCACTCAACTGTCGTTTCCGGTTTGCTTGTGACTAAAAGTGTGGTTAAACATTGAAGACCGCTTAAACTATGCCCGGTGTGTTCCTGCCGTCTAGCCAGACTTATCAGGAAGCGACTGTTAGGTGTAACGTCGCAACGAATTTTAATCCTAAAGGCAAAACACAGTGGTTATTATCATGATTACCAGGTACCCAATTCTCTTAATGCCCTTTCATAACCCTTAAAGGAATTAAACTGTTTTGCCTGAAAGGCCTTTTCTAAGAAACATCTCTTCTAAAATTGTTTGTTTGACTTATTTCTTTGCTCAAACAAGAAATAGTTTAAATGTTAGTTTAAAAAAGCTAGACAGTTTAAATCTTTTTACAGAACAGGATACCAATAATCTAATATAGAGTGAATTCTTGAACAGTAACATATGGCTGATGTGGTGTCTTGGTACCTTTGGGCCAGTTTGAACCGACAGCTGTCATGTTTTCGCCCTATGCGCTGCGTTTTCCAGTCAACAATGCGGATCTAATTGCTGGTAACTTTATTGTAAGAATCCTAAATTGACTCAAGGCGACAATCTTCTAGCAAAGACCCCGGGTAACAACGAAAATGATAATCGCTTTTTGGAAGTCAACCTTTCGCACAACGGCGGTTGTTCTGTGATGGAGGGATTAGCAATTTTGCATTGCCAGCGGCGTTTCATGCTGAGAACGCGTTCTTTTTTTCGCACCAACGCTGCCTGATTGTAGGGAGAAAATCCAAAGCCAGACGATTGAACGTTTGTTCGGTCAAACCACAACAATCCTATTTGCACCCCAAAGCCGCGATAAACGTCTTAAACTGGACATCCGATAAAAGGCTTGGGCGAGCCCTTCTCATGCAGTTTCGTTCCTGTTTACTGCGTTTCAGATCACGCGCGTTTGCCCGCCTCTCTCTCTCTCTTTTGCTTGGCGTGCTGACGTCGTCCTACGTCACAGCTTTTTTTCTTTTTTCAGCAGAGCACGTCGGTATTTATACTCCACGTCGACGCTGCCAAACCAAGCAGTTCAAAAGCACCAGCACTACAGTAGAGAAACCAAAGCGACATCGGCAAGAGATTATAAAGACGACAACGTGTTGAGAGGAGTTAAAAGTTACACAGAAGTGAAATAATGGGTCAGAAAACATCCAGCGACAGGCGTTTGCCGTTCATCGAGCCTCTGATAGCCCGTACAGCACTGAGACATGCTTCGGTAGGAAACCGCAACGGCTCAAGAGACGTTACATCGCCACCAAAACGCAGCCGAAGACACAGTAACCGCGACGGTCACCATAGAAGGAATACTAATCATGGCCATTCGAACAGATATTCGGCATCGGGAATGCAATCAGAATGTCCGCACAGGTTAGTACTGCAGTATACTGTTTTCTGTAAAGGGTATGTGCTAAATGAGCAGTTTAAAGTGAAGTTTAAATGCCTTGTAAACACGTTGTAAGCAAATAGAAGTTCTATTTTCACATGGTGCTAAAACGGAAGTGTATGTGAAATGTTTTACATGCACAAAACCTTATGAAAGTTCATGTATTAATGTGTTAAACCTTGGGGTTTTAACTTGTAAAGAAATTCTTCACTTTATAATCCAGTAAAATCATGCTATTAGCTGGTACAAGTGTTTATAGTTTGTGGTTTGTGCAAACAACAGCATATTTCATAGGGGAGTGTAAATAGCCTTTCGCGTTACTGAACTATTTATATTGCCTGTACAGATTGGACGTGCTACTCGATATGCCAGCGGTCGGCCCCGAAATACAGAAGCAACATGGCTGGAATTCAGAAGATAAGAGCATCAACGTGTTCGTGAAAGAAGGTGATCTAATCATGCACAGACATCCCGTGGCCCAATCCACAGACGGGGCGCGCGGAAAGGTCGGTTACACCAGAGGACTACATTGCTGGGAAGTAACATGGAACACGAGGCAACGTGGAACCCACGCGATGGTTGGCGTGTGCACTGGTGATGCCCCTCTCACTTGTATGGGTTACCGTTCACTTGTGGGACAAAACAACGAGTCCTGGGGTTGGGACCTCGGCAGGAACAAGCTTTTCCACGGCGGTAAAGTCCACCGGAACGAAAAGAAAACCTATCCCGCTTTCCTGGAGTCCGACGAAAACTTCGTTGTGCCCGAGAAAGTACTTGTTGTACTCGACATGGACGAAGGCACGTTAAGCTTCGTTGCTGACAAACAGTACCTTGGAGTAGCTTTCCGTGGACTTAAAGGGAAGACTCTATACCCGGTGATTAGCTGTGTTTGGGGGCATTGCGAAGTTGGCATTCGATACATCAACGGCCTCGATCGTAAGTTTAACATTTGGTTTATTTATTTGAGCTAAACCTCTAGTCGGCAAACATGGCACTTAGGCTTAGTTGTAGCCCGAAGCAACGATGACACATTAAGATAAGAGCAAGGCATAATAATCTGGCTTTAACGTAAATTGGACGATGTCTGTTCCTAAAGTTCAACTTTTAGTATTTACCAATCCGACCTGTTTGTTATGTAACACAGCCGTTATGACGGCACACGTCATGGTCTCTTGAGCTGAAAAACTGTTTTTCGTGCTACTTTGCTCCGTAAATAGTAGACGTGCAGTCATTCATAAGATGTTTACCAGGCAAAACCCTTGTGCGCTGTGGTGCCTAACCTAATTTGTAGGCTTCGGCACAGTGAATGCGCTTTATGGTATTTAGGGCTGGCGATTATTTGTAATTGCTTGTCTGAGAAAATAACTAGACATTCAAAAAACGTGGCATTCACCGGCGCGTTTATGCGAACCCGGTTTACTCTTAATCCACTGACGTTGTTAATTGTTGGTAAACACCTTTTTAGAAGGAACTGTTCGAGACAGCTAATTGCACCGGTGTCTAGCCCACCACTTTACCACATAATTAATGATCTGTTCTCTTTACAGCTGCACCTCTACCACTAGCAGAACTGTGCCGTCGAAGAATCCGTATGTCTGTGGGACAAAAACACTTACATGAAGTCAGTGAGTTGCCACTGCCCCATCTATTGAAGGAATACGTCCTCTACCGGTGATTTAATCACTGCGTTTTGTTGTAAACCTTCTCGCGAGCCTCTATACACGGTGCTTAGCATTATTTCGCAAAGGTCCCACAAAACTGTTTCTCTACACGTTGTTACCGTTGTTTCCTTTTTGTCCTCTTTATTTCTCGGCCCTTCTTAGTAACCAATGTGCAATATCGCAAAAGATAATGTCTCCGCTTCAACTGAATATTGTAAAACGGTATGGGTAAGAAGACATTTTAAATCTGAACAGAATTATTTCACATACGACTAAACGAAGATTTTTAGCGGAAGTTTTTAATGCTTGAATGATTATAACCGTGCATGCCCTCGTTAGCATCTAACGCCACATTTTATTTCCTGCACGATTCTTAGCAGAGCGAAAACACGTTCCCAATTTACACTTATACTTCTCACTTTATATGTCAGAAAACTGTGCGACTGTACCCAATTAGCTTTCGCACCATGTTTTTGCTCCTATGCTGTCGTTATTATTATTATTTTTCTAACGTTACAGTTTTTCTTTTTGCCTTGCTACGTGTTCTCGAAAAAATGTTTTTAACTTCGGCAATTTTTGTTTTTTATTTTATTCTCTCCACACTTAATAAAGTGCCCAACTAAAGGAAAGCTCAAAGCCTTGTTTGTGTCCAGTACAGCCAGCTGTTTTGTAAGGAGTCTAGTGTTATCTGGTGTTCCTAGGGCGGCGTTAAAGAATTGATAACAAAAAGCCAACTTTCAACACCTTAAAAGTGCTGAGTCGACTTCTGTTTAAACGCAGCTGTGAAAAGTTAAGATTATAGCTGATTGTTGTAAAACCATTTGTAACACACGTTGGATATGTGCGATATATTAAATTTTTCTGCGTGGTTTAAAACAGTTGTAGGAACTGCGATTATTGTTTTTAAGAGACCTGACATCTTTGCATGAAAAACAATGTCGGCAAGTCGCAAGCCAGCCATAACACATATAGGAACTGCACAAAATATCAGTTAAATTTTGTTACGAGGTTTAAAAAATTTACAGAAATGTGATTTTTGTGTTTATTGGTCAGACAAGCGCGTATGAAAATCACTGAGCACAGCCCACGTAGAAGCTAACCAAAACATGTTTGGCAGCAAGTGACGGTCACAGTAGACTCGCAATCCAAAGAATCCTCCACTGACAAGAAAAACGGAAGTATTACATAAAATATCTCTGGTATTCCATCTCGCCTTAAGCGTTAGTGTGCAAAAACCTGCGTAATTGTGGTGTCTTTCAGGGAAAGCAAAGACCAAAACAAACTACAGTTTCTCAGCACGCCTGTAGCAGTGCTTTGGCCCAGAAAGGTCGGCGAAGGAACGTTGCTTCAAGGATTTATTTTGTTGTTTACGCTGTGCCCAGCAGTGGCTGGTGAACTACAACGTTTGGTCTTCACTTGTTTGTTATTCGCGAATGAACCGCGTTGCATAAAAAGCCGCATAATCCTGTTAGCAAGCAATTCACACGACACAATGGGCCAGTGTGACAAATAATTGACTGCTAATCTCAATTGTGACTTTAGATTTGGATCTGGTTTCAATCATGTCTAAATATTTGCACTAATGACGAAGTGACAACGGGGTTTTTTGAACCTTTGTGTCTTTTGCACTTCGAGGCCAGCACGTAAATACTAAACAGGTCACTGCCAGCAGCATGTTACCGGCTGGTTGACAGATCTACCCCGCAAAGGGTCCTTGCCAACAAACAGCTTGGTTTACAAAAATAGAATGGACTTTTTGGAGAGAACAAATGCTTATCACCAAATAGGAGAACAGACAGTCGTAATCCATGTTAGGTGAGGTCCAGAGCGTAAAATATATCTGTACTAAATATCAGGGAGTCGAACCGGAACTGAACCCGAACCCGCGAACCGGTTTGAGCGGTTAATTTCATTAAACCCGAACCGAACCCGAACCGCTAATTACGGCTTTCCAAAAACCCGAACCGGAGTTGAACCCCATATTTTGTTTGGCGTTGGTCCCGAACCGGAACTGAACCAGTAAAAAATGCACTCTGTTTCATTTTTCCCCCCCCCCCATGTTTGGCAGCAAGTGACGGTCACAGTAGACTCGCAATCCAAAGAAATCACCACTGACAAGCAAAACGGATGTATTACATAAGATATCTCTGGTATTCCATCTCGCCTAAAGCGTTTGTGTGCAAAAACCTGCGTAATTGTGGTGTCTTTCAGGGAAAGCAAAGACCAAAACAAACTACAGTTTCTCAGCACGACTGTAGCAGTGCTTTGGCCCAGAAAGGTCGGCGAAGGAACGTTGCTTCAAGGATTTATTTTGTTGTTTACGCTGTGCCCAGCAGTGGCTGGTGAACTACAACGTTTGGTCTTCACTTGTTTGTTATTCGCGAATGAACCGCGTTGCATAAAAAGCCGCATAATCCTGTTAGCAAGCAATTCACACGACACAATGGGCCAGTGTGACAAATAATTGACTGCTAATCTCAATTGTGACTTTAGATTTGGATCTGGTTTCAATCATGTCTAAATATTTGCACTAATGACGAAGTGACAACGGGGTTTTTTGAACCTTTGTGTCTTTTGCACTTCGAGGCCAGCACGTAAATACTAAACAGGTCACTGCCAGCAGCATGTTACCGGCTGGTTGACAGATCTACCCCGCAAAGGGTCCTTGCCAACAAACAGCTTGGTTTACAAAAATAGAATAGACTTTTTGGAGAGAACAAATGCTTATCACCAAATAGGAGAACAGACAGTCGTAATCCATGTTAGGTGAGGTCCAGAGCGTAAAATATATCTGTACTAAATATCAGGGAGTCGAACCGGAACTGAACCCGAACCCGCGAACCGGTTTGAGCGGTTAATTTCATTAAACCCGAACCGAACCCGAACCGCTAATTACGGCTTTCCAAAAACCCGAACCGGAGTTGAACCCCATATTTTGTTTGGCGTTGGACCCGAACCGGAACTGAACCAGTAAAAAATGCAGTCTGTTTCATTTTTTGTTTTTTTTTCAAAACAGCGCACGCGAGATAACACTTATAGGGGGTGTCAAAAATAACAGTGCACTATCAAAATTCTTCTGGAGTTTTATAAGGCCAGGTAGATGATCGGTAGATTAAATTGAA
>QLIY01000708.1:0-12103 GCA_003260075.1 Phallusia mammillata
AAAAAAATGGACTCGCTTGCTAACAGACTAAAATAGTTTAGCGACCCAAACCTTTACTCGAATCACACACAGTTTTTTCAATAGGCCGCGGGTAACAGGTTACACAACCCTTGTGTAAAAATACGGTCATATTTGGCTACTTGTAGTTTCGTTTTCCTTTTACTGGACTGTGTAACTCCGGTTAAAACAAAATAACTCACTCATGTCAACGTATTCAGGTTCATTTGCTGCTCTCGGTGACAACGTATTTCTGCGAAGCAAATATTTTCTGTTTTATTACTAAATACAAATAATAATTTAATTTTACTATTGGTGCAGTGTGCAGTGCAAAAATACATCAACTTAAGAACGTGTTTTGAGAAAACATTACCTTCTTTTCTTGCATGACATAATAAAGACAATTACCATGCAGATTATGAGTAATATAACGCATCCGGCTATTGTTGGAGCTATGATGGCTGTGTTGACTTTGGGTTGAGCTACAAAATCTGGAAAGAAACAGAATTTTTTAAAATTGTCTGTCCATTAATCTCTTGTACATGACAATTCATTTGGTTTAGCTCTTGTTTCTAAAGATTCTATTGTTGTAATGCGAATCTTTGATTCATTGTTTATTGATTGTTTTCATCTTACCTTGACTTGTGGCGTAAGTTGGCAAACTTTCAGATGCAGTGATAACAGTAGATGGTGTTAATATGGTCGAAGTACCTGGTTTGGTGGTTTGTTGCATGCTTACTGTTGGTTTTGGTGATAATAACATGGTTTTGCTTGTTTGCTTGTTTACTGGTGATATGGTCGTAGTTATAACATATGTACTGATTTATTTCTGTTTTGTCACATAAATTTCGAAAACAAAATGCGACCAAACAAATTTTGCGGTTATGTAACATTTACCATACCGTATCTACTTTGTATTAATCTGCCTGCTCTTATTATACAACCGCATAAACTTTTTACACAACACTAAATTTACAAAACACTACCGTGCTTACTTGAGATGGTTTTCTCACAAATGTATCTCGCATTGTGTCTTGTACATGGTACGTCATACCAACGATAAGACGTGAGTTGTACAAGATGATTTTCATATCCCATTGTGACGCAATTTTCATCCACTATGTTACTTGGTTGTCTTCGTTGCCACATGGTTTGTGGAACAGAAACGTCGCTCCCATCGTTCCACCGAAATGTGAATGTGGTTTTGATTCTTTTTGCACCGATGTAAAGGGAAAAGGGCTCATCTGAAACAAACAGTCACTGCGTTCTTTGCTCATGTCTGTTTGATTCAAAAAAGTTAAAGTATGTTGTGCTAAAGAAACAGCAATTTGTGCTAATATTTACCAGATAACTGTCAAAAATATTTACCAGGGGGGGGGGCATGTCTGTTAAAAAAGTTAAAGTATGTTGTGCTAAAGAAATAGCAATTTGTGCTAATATTTACCAGATAACTGTCAAAAATATTTACCAGATAACTTATATACCTGTCAGGTTTATATGTGACTTTAGAAACTCAAATATTTCCGTCGTTTTGACATTAGCCACATTAGCCTGCAACGCAGAACATCCCATCTCTGCTTCAGCATATGAACAGGCTGGAGTCATTTCGATGGAATATTGAAATCCATTGAAATCATACCAAATTCGTCCTGCAGCAGAAACAGACAACCACAACATAAACAACAAAACTAACATCGCCAAGTTAGTTTAAACAATTTTAGTGTCGGAGAAAACTCTTAGAGAACCAACTGTGCAGGTTAGATTTGCAAAAGTTCAAACGAAATTGTCACTCTTTCCTAACTAAGCAAACAACACTGAATGCTTCAGTCACACATAAACTGCAACAAGGAAATTCTATTATGACGACGTTAAGGCACCTTCCTTATCATCACGTGAACGGAATTCCATTGTCTTGAAAGGAACGTGGTCAAACAGCTTCATAAATTTTGCTTAAGGTCGTGCTGGTGCATTTACATTTCGGTTTATAGTTGTTGTTGATATTTGATCAAAGGAGTTTTGATTATTTCTCGAAGAGACAATATTACATACCAGTTTACATGAATATTAGAATTTTAAATTAATTATTTTTGAGGTATTTTTAAAACTGCCACGAAATCATGTTTGTTTGTTTTTGATTAAAGTATCGCCTGATTTGGCAACTTGGTTTCCTTTATTTGACTGCAGTAAAAAACGATCGACCAACTGACGTTTTTTCCTCATGCGCATAAACTATAACACGGAAGTTTTATTGGGATGACGTCATCTTAATTTCACATGTTGTCATCACGTGGAAAAAAATGATTAAAAGAATTGATTGCCAATTAATGTTAAAGAGCAAATGATTTCAGTGTTAAATCCAAAACAAACCGTTTCACTTCTGGTGATAATTCAAGAGTCTAAAAATGCTACAAAATAGTTTCTGACGCTTGCACATGCCTATGTGGTTAGTCGTATTTACATTTGTTTGTTTATTAGATTCTGACAAAATATTAATAACTTGCTTTATTAACCCTTACTGCTAACACAAAGTTGTTTAACTACTAGGCAAATAGTGGTGTTGCTGCATCAGAATAGTTGTGTTTTACTACAATTCTAGTTCTGTGGGTTTTGCCTCGGTCATTGTTGCCAGCCTGCCAATTAGAAGTGTGTGTTCCTTGTCTGTCTATTTTAAAGACATGTGACCTATTCCACCAACCACCACGACAGTGTGATCGTGTGATCGTGTGATTGCGTTTTATGTGTTAAATAGATATTATAAATCGTTTTTCCTTCTGTCCCGGAATAAGTAATATGCGCATGTATTGCATTTAATATACAACTCCACTTTGTCAAACTTCCCACTGAGTAATTCAGGGTAACGATCGGAGTAGATGATATTATATACAAAAAATGCGATTACGTTACGGACAAAATTACACTGAAACAAGTTTTTTTTTGTCTTCCTAATTTTCCTAGCACTGTTAACAGTTGCTCTCTATATTTGCTTTCAACAAACTGGCCGAAATGATGCGATAAATAATGCGATGTGTGCAAAAAAATGGTAACAACTGCCTTGAGACAAATTTAAATTTAAAAAAGAGAGAGGATAAATTGAGTGGGAAAAGCGATGCTTTTACTTCAGAAGTCATGTTGCAAATGTATGTGCGACACGTGTACCATTAGTGCTGGTTGCACTACACACCCAAAACAGTTGGTGGGCGCGATATCACGTTCTGTGCAGTGATGTAACTGCTGACCTAGTTATGCGTAAATGATTCCGTTTATTTTGACTTTTAGGAAGCGAGGAAGGGGGGGGGGACTTCAGAAGTCCTGTTGCAAATGTATGTGCGACACGTGTGCCATTAATAGCTGTTGCATCACACACCCAAAATAATTGGTGGGCGCGATATCACGTTATGTTTAGTGGTGTAAGCGCTGAGCTGGTTATGCGTAAATGATTCCGTTTATTTTGACTTTTAGGAAGCGAGGAAGCATCTTTATTGACTTGAAAGAACTTTATAACAACATCAATGCGGCTTGAAAAATGCAAATTAGCTATACTGTGTGCATAATTTGTATTGTTTATGGAGAAATCAGATATTCGGAAAAACCGTTTCTTTTGGATTGCTATTTGTGTTTGTCCCGAACTTTTCTGTTTGGCAAATAGTATTTCCTAATAACCGGATTCGTATGTAGTTGATGGTTGCGCATTGTCAATGATTGAGTGGTGATTAGGCAAAAAATACTTTTTTATGCTTTTAAATTGTGTTCATAAATAAGCGAATCGCAACAAAATATTTACTGGAAATCGAATCTTTGTGAAAATGGCTGATTTGGCAGAATTATTTTCAGGAAACATATTAGGAACATCGCTAGTTTTTGTTGAAAATAATAATTATATGCAGAAGACACAATGATAACCAACTGATATTTGCATAACAAACTGTTTTGTATGGAATACTGGGTGATAACTGATAAGTGACGCAACGAGACAAAAGTTTAAATGCAACTTTCCATTAATGACAAAAACGGCTGTGTGTATCGGTTTCATATTCTGTTAATTGACTGAAATTTGGGGGGGGGGGGGGGGGGGGGGGGGGGGGGGGGGGGGGGGGGGGGGGGGGGGGGGGGATTGAGAACTCCTAAAAACTTAAGCATGAAAGTTTGTGCGACCTCCAAGTCCAACTTGTGGGTCTTTGTGTTCCACTCTTGCTACTTCAAATCACATTTTGCTGAAAAAGTCATGTTCAATCCATGATAGGGTTGGACAATTTGTTTGCAATAATTGTCACTCCACACAACAGATATAACTAATGACAAAAAGTGTCACAATCAGGTAGGAAAGACCTCGGTATAACGCCACTGCATGGGTGCACAACCTTTTCACTTTGACGGCCGCATCACAGGTTCTTATTTCACCAACGACCGTGAAATGTTTCTGTGTTTTCGTTTATTTATGATAGATGGAAAGATCTTATCTACTGGTTGCTGAAAGTCCAATTTGAGTTCCTACTTTGTTTATAAAGATGGCCGACTTGGATATCTGTCATAATTTTTATGACGTTATCGATTAGTGTGGCTGCTCTGCCGATAATAGTTGTGATCCATTTGCGGCCGCCACATATATATATAATGGACATTGTCATGGTGGCATAAATTCGCTTTCGTGGCCGTAGGCTGTGCACCTCTGCCATACAGCAACACACCCAATTTTTATTGCATCCGTAAAATTTGCAGGGATTAATTTTATAGCGCGTCTTGCTCCAACAAGTGTTCCAGTTGTAACAACTTGTCGTTTATTTTTGCAGCTGACGCGTAATCGTTTGTCGGTATTAGATAATGCAAGGAGTTTTGTTGGAAGAAAAAAATGATTCATTATAATTACTTCATAATGGATAGTGTCATAACTCGGACTCACTATTAAGAACGGGCCAAAAAATGGAGTGGATCCAAAACTGTTGTGACTTTAGATTAAAACATACATGAGAGATTTAAACGGGGGGGGGGTGGGATCCAAAACTGTTGTGCCTTTAGATTAAAACATACATGAGAGATTTAAACTCAAAGTTATAAGACCAAAAATGCTCATTTATTTAGTGATTGGTAAAACTATACAGTGGTATAAATCTTTTAATTCAGGGGGGGGGGACAAAGTTATAAGACCAAAAATGCGCATTTATTGACTGATTGGTAAAACTATACAGTGGTATAAATCTTTTAATTCACCGACACCAATTTGCATTCTAGCTGAAATAATTTAAAAAATGTACCTTGGTTTGTATTCAGGCAACTTAATGCTGGTGATGCCGGTTTTTATGTGATTACAAACAACCCGAGCTAATCTACACATCAGTGGGGGGGGGGGGTCAAAGTTATAAGAGCAAAAATGTGCTTTTTTAGTGATTGGTTGTTTCGGAATTTTACCTCAACGAGTCAACTATTTTGCCTAGGTTTTCTTTTCAGTGTTATTTACCCTAAAGAAGACGACCTGTATAGGACGTCGAAATGTCGGAATAAAATTACATTTGCCACAAGAGCTCTATAAACTTGAACCCAACCAACGACTGTCTGTAGCCCCGTGGCACATCGTAGCTATCAATCATTTGGTTTAACGAGGTAACAACGCAATTTTATCATGTCCTATTCGCCATTTCTTTATTAATAAGATAGTGCTGATGCAAGTGAAAATTAATTTTGCTTCACAGGCATGCTTGAATGATCGACTTTATCTGGTAAAATATTCCTTAAAAGCTTAGTAAACTGTGTTTATTTATCTTTTCTTCCACTTGTGAGGCTGCTGTAATGTAAAAATCGGAGTTGGTTACGCCCTATGTGGTAAACTTGCTCAAGATCAAAAAGCTAAAGAAATCCGCCAGTTGATATAATTGCAGATAAAGTTCATATCGTCTACATTAAGTTATTGGGGTTTTGACAAAAGCTGGTAAGTGTGGTTCGAGCTGTTTATTACTACAAACACGACGACAGCATTTTGCTTTCAGTCTAAACTTACTAAAGGAATGCATGCTAGCTGTCATGATAGTTTATTTAAATTATTTGCTTAGCTTAATAAGGTTTAAGCATGAAAACCATTACCTCGCAAACTAATTAAGTTGATTACACAAAAATCGTTACATTACATACTTAATTCCTTTATACTGCTCGTCATGACCTTATGTTTTTGCCTCTGTAACCTCATTGATGCAATACAATCAAGTTTAATGGATTCTGACTGTTGTTTTGGTAAACAATGTGAATATTATTATTGCGCAGGAGGTTTGGTTGGTTTGAGATTGTTCCTGTTTCTGATCAATTCTAGAAGATCAATGCTTTGTTCTTTACATCCGATTTAAAATAAAAAAAGTTACTGAACTTAATATCAAGAAAGTTTGCCAAAAAACGGTTTTATGTAAACTAATATAAAATAGATTAGTATTACAATGTGCAGTTGCTTGTGGCGCGTTTATACTAAACTTCCCAAAATAGGAACACTGCAGCTGTACCATGTTATGGTGCGTTTTGTGTCAGGAGATTACGGGTGAGTGAGTTAGGTCTGCGCCATTCTAACTAATTTCCAAAATTAAATTTAATGCGTTTCCAGTACATTACCATTGGTGTGTAGACCTTGTAGTGAATCACTGGTGACTGGTATGTAAGTTATCAAAATATGTTAGATCAGCATTGAAAACGTAGAAAATAAATTCACCAATAACAGGTTGGGTTTGCCTTCTACAAACGTAATTGACTTCTTTTTACAACAATTCCGGCCCCAATCCTGAACATGTGTACATTATTACCCTTTGGCTTTAGCTTGTACCAGGAACATTTACCGCAGCTACTGATATTGGTTTAAAAAAGGAGTGGCTTGGATTTAAATTCACAAGTAAATTAGCTTGCTTTGTGTTTACAACATGCGTTTAATGTTTTGTATGTAATTTGACAAAGCAGGCTAGTTGGTAGTTATGCAGCATTACTTGATTAGTTTTAATTTGCAACCAAATTTACATTATAAAACTAACAGTGGAAGTTTACGTTTTATTCCTTTAGCTCCCACTTGTGACTAAAACGTTTTTCATTGCATTTATTTATCAGGAACAGAAAGAAAAAATAATTAGGACAAGAGTAAAGATAATATCTCAAAACAAAACCAATACGCCACTTCAAAGCAAAAATCAGGTTACCCTCCAAGTCATTGTAAAAATAGTCTCCAATTTTTTTCCATCATTCCACTGAAACTGCTCAGTACCGGTTTCACCGGTTTCTTGTTGTTGAGACGCGATACGTTGAACGGATGTGTTGACGTAAATGGGTGAATTGTTTCGTGTTCTTACGATCTGACGATTTCCACCTGTTTGAAACAAACTTGCCAAATATCAACTAATTTGCAATGAATCAAGAAAGAATTTTACCCATGTTAAAAAAAATGCTTACTCATGTCGAGGTACACACTTTCGTTGTCACCTCTCAATGATGTTTCGCTTCTGCAAAAAAATCCGCAAATATTACCATTAGTGGTTGAATTTGCAAAACATGATTCATACTGAATTTCGAGACAGAAGTTTATTACATTTGGTGTTATGTTTTTATTTAAACACACTGCTTACCTTCGTTTACATCTTAGATCATCAAAACTTCAATGACGTTGCAGATTACAATGATGACGATTGTACCAACAAAAACGATTATTTTTTAACATTAAAGTAGACTGGCGAACTTGAGTGACTTATTACGGTGATGGTGGTCACGATGGATGGTTTTAAAATTACCCTAGGTTTTGTTATTGGTAGTGTGATATTCGTGTCTTTTTTGGTGGATAGTAATATGGTCTTTGTATTTGGCTTCGTGGTGATTGGTTCGGTAAAAGGCAATCTCGTGGCAGTAGTTGGTGTGGTCGGCGGTAACAACACAGACTTGTTATCTGTGATAAAAACAATGATTACCATGTTTTCGCATAGGTCTGTATTAACCCAACTTTCATAAACTCAAATGTGGAATAAGGTCATAGTTACTTTTAACATATTTTGTAAATTCCACCTGGTCCTTCTTGCCTTAATTTAAAAAAAGATTTTTCACCTGAAACAATTTTCTGGCAAATGTATCCATTTGAAGTTGTACATGGTGTATCGTACCATCTGCTCTTTTTGGTTCGTGCACTTGGTGTGAAAAATATTATTACGCAGTTATCTTTTCCACTAAAGTTATTTGGTTGTCCTCTACTCCACATGTTGGCTGGAACATGAACATCACTTCCGTCACTCCAGCGAAATTTATTTGTGTTGCCCATTCTTTTTGCACCGATGTAAAACGAGTGAGAATGTCCTTAAACAACAGATTACAATGTATAAAATCATGGCGCAAATTACGGACAAATCGGGTATGCTGCAGACAGTGAACACTGTTTCGACCTATAAATTCTCATCAGTGCAGCTCGTCATATTAATTAAGACTAGCCACTATGGCCACTTGACAAAGTACATTCTTTTTCAGTTTACATACTGTACATCTGCAGATTACCACAAGCTAAATATTTTTACAAGTGGATAAACTATTGAACATAATAAAGGACACATGTAAGTTTTATAAATACAGTGATAGGACAGCAGTAATAGAATTGCATTTTTCTACAATTAGCTGGTTTTATTAAGAGACACAATGAATTTAAAAATATTTGTTTATGAAAGCAAAAGGAAATTCCTTGTTTACAAACCAAAATCTTACTTGCTTGGTTAAATATAGTTCTCAAAAAGTTGTTGATTTCCGTGGTTTTGACGTAAGCTAGGGGGGGGGGACATAATAAAGGACACATTTAAGTTTCATAAAATCAGTGATAGGACAGCAATAATAGAATTGCATTTTTCTACAATTAGCTGTTTTATTAAGAGACGCAATGAACTTATTAACGACGAACACGGATAAAAGAAAAAGGAAATTCCATGGGGGGGGGGGCAATGCCGAACATCCCATCTCTGTTTCATCACATGAGTTGACTGAACCTAATTGGATTAAGTACCGAATTCCTTCTAAGGTGCACCAAGTTGTTTTCTCAGCAGATGCAGATAAACTAACCACAAAAAAAAATTCATGTTGTACAGAAGAATCTAAAAGTAGATTTTACTTAAATAAATTGAATTATTACACAGACAATGAATACTATTAAACATAGCATTTTAATAAATTTGCTTTTATAATCCGTGATTTGGAATTTAAAAAAACTTCGAATGTTTTCTCAATAAAAAGATATTGTTTTTTTCATCCCCCAACACTGTGACCGCCTGACAGATCGTTCAAGCAGTCACGTAACATGGCTTTCACACTTAGAAAAAAGAAATAAACACATCGAAAGGCAAATATGTTGACTAACTTCTATAGATAGTGTCAAGCAGTCAGCATAATATAAATATCTTAATGTCGCTTAACGGTCATATCATTTAAATTATAATACAATACTAAACGCTATGCAAATGATGCTTGCATGCGGATTGTATATGGTGTCAATCAAAGTTAAGTTTATTTTCATGTATAGAAACTGTCTTTGTAGTATAACATACATAGTGTATGTCTTCGATGGGGGGGGGGTACTTGCTTGGCTAAAAATAGTTTTCAAAAAGTTGTTGATTTCCGTGGTTTTAACGTAAGCTAAAGTACCCTGCAATGCCGAACATCCCATCTCTGCTTCATCATATGAGTTGCCTGAACTTAATTCGATTGAGTACTGAATTCCTTCTAAGGTATACCAGGTTGTTTTCTCAGCAGATGCAGATAAACTAACCACAAACAAAAACACTAACAAATTCATGTTGTACAGAAGAATCTAAAAGTAGATTTTACTTAAATATTCTTACACAGACAATGAATACTATTAAACACAGCACTTTAATAAATTTGCTTTTATAATTCGTAATTTAGGATTGGGGGGGGGGATACTTTTCGGACGTCTGACAGATCGTTCAAGCAGTCAGGTAACGTGGTTTTCACACTTAGAAAAAAAGAAATAAACACATCGAAAGTCAAATATGTTGACTGACTTCTATAGATAGTGTCAAGCAGTCAGCATAATATAAATATCTTAATGTCGCTTAACGGTCATATCATTTAAATTATAATACAATACAAAACGCTATGCAAATGATGCTTGTATGCAGATTGTATATGGTGTCAATCAAAGTTAAGTTTATTGCCATGTATGGAAATTGTCTTTGTAGTATAACATACAAAATGTATGCCTTCGATAGTGTTAAACAAACCAACAAACGATTTTTTATTGATTGTCGAAATGACAAATGGTCGGTTGAAAAGAAATTGGGTTTATCGGATTTATTCGTGTGTGAAAGTAAACACTTTTTCAATGTTGTGTGGTCAGAGATGATTCTGCGAACCCAACAGTAAGTCTTATTGGATATCTCCGGTGTTTGTACCCGGCGACCCCAACATTCTTTAGGCCAAAACTATGGGGGGGGGGGTTGTGTGGTCAGAGATGATTCTGCTTAACAAGCAACAGTAAGCCTTATTGGATATTTCCGGTGTTTGTACCCGGCGACCCCAACATTCTTTAGGCCAAAACTATGGGGGGGGGGCTACAGATGAAACAATGGTGGCTGAACCAAGTGAAAGGGGGACCCTATAAACTTGGCCTGACACGCGAAAAAGTGAAACTAAACGGTAGCGTCTGCAACATTAGATTTGGGACGTACAGAAACAGTCCACGACACTAAATAAGATGATGCGACGTTTAGGGCACAAGTAACAATAACAAACGAGTATTAATAATCGAACTGACGTTTGAGGTTTTTTGTGGAATTGCGAAAGTACGGAGAAAAATAAACAGGAGCTATTGGGGGGGGGGACAGACACAGTTACAAACGTTGGAATAAAGAGAAGAGTTTAACTTTGTCACTTGACCAGCGCCTGTTCCTAATTTGTTCACCGAATTTTTAAACCTCCCGTAACAATAACTGGCCAAACTCGCCATGACTATTTAATAATAAACGAGTATTAATAATCGAACTGACGTTTGAGTTTTTTTGTGGAATTGCGAAAGTACGGAGAAAAATAAACAGGAGCTATTGATTAGCCTAACAAAATCAAAAATCGGTTGTATGATTAAAATGCCTAATAATAATACCAGCATAAAAATGAACTCTCAAACGCATAAACAGTATGTGCAGCACAAACCTAACATAATTTAGTTTCATCTATATGACAAACTGACGAAAGAAAAAATACAATACTTTTGAAAGATGATGTGGAAACATATACAGAATACACGTATCTTAGTTGTTGTCAAAATCGGTAAAAGGTTTCAGATTACAAAAATTAACAGACCAGCACAGAAGTTAAAAAAAATGTTTTTGCAAAGAAATATGAGACATAGTAAAAGTGTGTTCTGTGGATACATGCACCAATACAGCATTCTGACACAACTAATCAAAAACAAGTTTTGAAACACATCAATGGGTAGGATAGTTTGATTTAACAAAGAAATCAAATGTACCAAAGGTAGAAATAAAACAAATTCACTACAAATGTGCGCGAACTAAATTTCCTCTTCAAAACCTCTGGAAACAACAAAGTGTCAACAATATGACAAGAAGTAAACAAAACAAAAACACATTAAAGGAGGAACAAGAGTTCACTGCAGTAAATTTTAACTTCCTGCAATATTACTTGACACAGATGTTGATCAAGTCCTTCAAGTAAGTTCATTTTATAGTTATTTCATAGACCAGTGGCTCTTAATCGTTTTTACGTTTAGATTCTTTGAATTTTATTACATCTACGTATTGGGGGGGGGGAAACTAAATTTCCTCCTCAAAACCTTTGAAAACAACAAAGTGTCAACAATATGACTAGAAGTAAACAAAACAAAAAACACATTAAAAGAGGAACAAGAGTTCACTGCAGTAAATTTCAACTTCCTGCAATATTACTTAACACAGATGTTGACCAAGTCCTTCAAGTAAGTTTAGTTTATAGTTATTTCATAGACCAGTGACTCTTAATCGTTTTTACGTTTAAATTCTTTGAATTTTATCATATCTACGTATTGTTTATCTGCAATAAATGACAGAAATAACGAAGTAACAGTGTATTTGCAGCGCATTTACCTGCTATCTATCAATGACGTCTCATA
>QLIY01000708.1:17473-28411 GCA_003260075.1 Phallusia mammillata
ATCAACACTTTTCTGCTATAATTAGGCTAATATTAATTACAAAAGCAGCACTTTTGTCTACCACTTGGCACAAGATAGTAGAATTTACTGAAATTATCCTACCCAATTAGAAAAAAACAAAGACTGAAACAGAAGGTCATGGAAGTTAAAATTAAAATGTATTAAAAATTACACTTTGTCAATTCTGATCACCGTTGAGTGGTGACCCTCCAGTCTGCAAAAAAAGCAATTGCTGATGTGATTTGGGGCATGCATTACCCCAGTCTGCAGATGCAGATTATGGCAGCTCCACGCACGATTTGTTTTGAAAAAAAACTTTTGCACGCCAATTTTTCAGGGTTAAATGTGGAAATTCTGCACCAAAGACATTCAATTGTCCTGTCATTATTTTACGAGGAACATTGCAAGTAGGGTTCCTCTATTTTTCGACTTTTTCGTTTCTCGAGAAATTAAAAATCCATTTCTCGACAATCTCGAGAGTCTAGAAATTTTTATTTGGGCCTAGTTTCTAACAAAAACAAACAAACAAAATTCCGATTGTCTGTTTTTCGCTTCTAGTAGCAATCGCAAGTAGTGATTCGCTAGCAAACCAGCAACAACAACTCGAGAATCGAGACCAGACTTTTCGAGATTTCTCGATGAGAATTTCTTGACGAGAATTTCTTGTCAAGGAACTCTAATTGCAAGTGATATGAAGGACCAGGGTCAGACATACTTAAAAAAAAACTTGAGCAGCTACCATACTCTTAAGCCTGGATGACCTTGCTGTAATATACCCAAAGCTGATTTGTTACTAGGTGATTTGTTGGGCCAATGATATAAGCTCTATAGGGGTTGGGGATGTAGGTACACAACCAAGTTACCAACAACTGTTCATTTAATACTTTTTCACAGAAATATTTTCCAGAACGAATAACGACAAGATCCCTGACACCCCATGTCGCAAAATTTTAAAAAAAAATATCATCATCAATTCATGGGCGTCCGCAGAATAATATACAGGGGAGGGCAATACTATCTATCTATCGTCACATTGCTGGTTGATAAACGGTATTTCATGACAAAAATCATGGGGGGGGGGCGTTAAGCTCCTCTTCGGCTTCCTTATCAGATACTCAACGTCATTTAATGAAGGAGGTTTTCCCGCAACAGCAGAGAACCACGTTAAAAACAGCAATCCTAACAATTTCATTCTAGGGTTTGCTCAAAAGACTGTAAAACACCGACGAAGTAAGCGACATTCCCAAGGGGGGGGGGGTTCTTTACTCTTCTCTATATTTCTAGCTTGCAAGCTCAATCGTATTTTGTAGCAATAAAACGAAAATAGCAAACTACAAAAAACAAAACTTCTACAAAACTGAACGCTTCTTTAAATATCTCCACAAATCCCGCAATTGCAACACGCAGACTACACTTGTAATAGTTTGTTATTCGACTTGCAGACCTAGATACTTCACTAGCTGTTAGCACTTCCATCAAACTTCCATGATGCAATAGCCCAATAAGTACTAGCAAGGGCGTCCGCAGAATAAAATACAGGGGAGGGCAATACTATCTATCTATCGTCACATCGCTGGTTGTATCGTCACATTGCTGGTTGATAAACGGTATTTCATGACAAAAATCATCCGACAGTGCTACTCATTCTTACCAATCCCAATGTAGCAAAATAGTACAATCAACACAATATCAACTATCACTGACGTAGGTAGTAGGTTGGCAAACAATGACGTAATAATTAGCTTGTTAGCGATCTATTGTTAAGTAATAATGTTGAATTTATTTAATTTGATGTAAAACTTCATCCTGTTCTGTTACAGTTGCAGCTTGTACTGGGCGTGTTTAACGGGGTGGAGTCCCACGACGTCTTCAATTTACGTTTCAGGGATGGCTTTTGTATAACACTGTGTGAATGTTTATCATGTTTTGTTTAAGTTGCGAGTTTTTCGACCGTTTGCGTTTTTTATTTTTTCTAGAGGGGGGCACGCGCCCCGGGGGGGGGGGGGGGGGGGGGGGGGGGGGGGGGGGGGGGGGGGGGGGGGGGGGGGGGGGGGGGGGGGGGGGGGGGGGGGGGGGGGGGGTTTGTGAAACACATTGAAATCGAAACCTTGTCTGCAGTAAGTCATGCACGCATGATCCACTTGCCAAGTTGCACAAACATTACAAATCAACAACAAAATATGGAAGACACATTTTACTATAATCCAAAAAACACCCAACCAATAATTACCAGAAAGTTACTTAATAGTGACAATGACGTTGTTGTGCATCCACAAAAATTTGGAACATGGAAGTTCCCGCCGAAACAACACTATTTACCTCTCACATAGAAATTAATTACACCATCGTGTTTGCACTTGCAGTTTGCACCAAAGAAGCCAAAAACTAATCAAAACACTTTAAAAACGTTTCAAGACTTTGAGCATGACATGGTCGTTTAACTTGTAAGGGATGAAAGCGAATGTATGCTTTAATTTTACATTTGTGTTCAATGCCATAGTGTGTCTTTTTTCTGCAATATGAGACAGGGGGGGGGGCTGGTCGAATTGTTGAGAAAAGTATAACAAAAGTTGAAGGACTAATAATAAACTGCTTGCTACAAACCAAAGCATGGAGCTAACGAAAAATAGTCATTTTGCTGTGACGATCTTTAACAACTCATTTTTTTGAAAAAAATCAAACATTATTCACATAGAGCACCTTTTTGCATCTAAATTGCGTTACTTTTGAAATACGGACATTGTTATTTTTTTAGAAACCGTTTTTTTAATTAAATGTGATTGACACTCTCATTGTGACGATTTTTTTGCCTAAAACAAATTGGGCCTTCCACTTAGTTAGTTTCTGTGTTATTCTAATAACATTCCTGTATTTCATGTTTTTGCAGGACCTTTACTGTGAGTTGAGAATTTCGCTTGAGGAAAGAAAACATAGCGACACAATAGTTAAAGGATCAACAAGTCGGAAAAACCTGTCCATTATTGAAACGGTCTGGAGGGCAAACAAGTGGATAGCACAGTTGGTGAATCATGATTAAAAGCTGCAGTTACACCGTAATTTTTTAGCGTTATGTGACTGGGGCTCATAAGAATAGAGTTTGGCCTATTGTTAGTAATCACAACTGTAAGAGGTGGATGAATCACTGTTTACTGGTCTCTTGGTTTGCAAAATGTTGGGTGTGCTTTCCATGTATTTCAGTTACAAATTTGCTAACAGAACGAAAGTAAACATCAATGACACTGTGGTAATTTGCTTCGAAATCACTATCAGGTGCTAATCCAGAACATGTGTACATTATTACACTTTACCTCTCAGGGGGGGGGGCGTATTTTAGTTACAAATTTGCTAACAAAACGAAAGTAAACATGAATGACACTGTGGTAATTTGCTTCAAAATCACTATAGAATGTACAAAATTGACAAGCAACGTTTGTAACATTTCTTTTAATTCAGGTGCTAATCCAGAACATGTGTACATTATTACACTTTACCTCTCACTTGTGTCAAAAAATATTTACCACAGATACTGTTGTGTAAGATCGGAGTAAAACGCACTTGCTAACGTGGATTTAAATAGAAAGTTATACTAGCTAGCTTTGTTTGCTATTTGCGTTGTATAATCAACATGTCAATTGACAAAGCAAGCTGCTAGTCAGTTCTGTAACATTGCTTTAATATTTGGTTTCATTATAATTTACACCCTAAAACCGACAGTAGATGTTTCAGGTTATGGTCCTCTTGTTCTCACAAGTGATGAAACGTGTCATATAACCTTACTTTACCAGGTGTGAAAGCAAAGAAAATTGGTCTCAAGAAAAACGCGTTAACTTGGTGTTAAACACTCAACTTTAACCAAATGCATTGCAGATTTATTTCAATTTTACGCAGAGTTGTGATTACCCACGTTTCAACTTCTTAAAAAAAATTTTTTTTTACACAACTCTGTTTAAAAAAAATTCACAACTCTGTTTAAAAAATAAGTGATCATAACAGGTGATTGCATTTTGCAAGGGTAGGTGTTTTTGCTTGCTTAAGTAATGAAAAGGAAACCACTCATTACAACCTCCTACCTATGTTGTGGGGGGGGGGAGTAAATTGACAAAGCAAGCTACTAGTCAGTTCTGTAACATTGCTTTAATATTTGGTTTCAATTTAATGTACAACATAAAACCGACAGTGGTATTTCAGGTTATGATCCTTTTGCTCCCACTAGTGTTGAAACGCATTGTATAACTATACTTCACCAGGTGTAGAAGAAAACTTGTCTCAAGAAAAGCGCGGTAACTTGCTGTTAAACATTCAACTTTAACTAAAGGCATTGTAGATTTATTTCAATTTTATGCACAGTCGTGATTACCCACGTTTCAACTTCTTTAAAAAAAATTCACAACTCTGTTTAAAAATAAGTGATCATAACAAGTGATTGCATTTTGCAAGTGTAGCTGTTTTGGCTAGCTTAAGTAATAAAAATGAAACCACTCATTACAACCTCCTACGTATGTTGGTAATGTGACGTGGTCGGTTGAAGACGGATTAGTCTGGATGAGTGGGATGTTTTGTGATGGGGCATTCTGGCGATTCACACCTGGTAAAATACAATTATGTTTGATGGTTAACACACTCGATTTAAATATTTTATTTGTTCCATGCCAATTTAGAAACAACATGCTCGCGCATATCGACGTAAACTCTTTCACCTTGAAATCTTATTTTATTTCTGTGAAGTTTATTTCTGCAACACCGCAAACACTTAATTTGTTTACCTCTTTTTTACCTAATTTGTTTGCCACAGTGATGAATTTGATTCCAATTTGTCTTCACCACATCACTGAAATTGTTCAATTCCGTTTACCCTCGTTGAATCGGTGTAAAAGGAAGAAAGCAAACCTAAAAAATGTTTAGTTTGCAAAGCATTATTAAACTACTAAAAGCCTTGAATACAAAACTAAGACTTTCTACGAAAAGTCCGATTTAACCAACGCTGGTAAACTGCTTTGTCTCCAAATTTTTTTTGGTCACGGGGTTCGAACCCAGACGAAGGGGGGGGGGGGGGGGGGGGGGGGGGGGGGGGGGGGGGGGGGGGGGGGGGGGGGGGGGGGGGGGGGGGGGGGGGGAACCATTCGGACAAGTTTGGTGGTCCAAACAGCAAGTAATCCGCTCCAAACGTCAACGCACTGCTACGAACTGCTGATAAACGCAAGAGTTTTCTAAATAAACGTACAAAACAGGTGCTGTTAAGTTTGCACGAAAGAATCAATTAGCGGCGCCTAACATGTAACAAGACTCCCTCTCATCAATAATGCCCCAGTCAAGTGACTGCTTGGGAAGTAATCAGCAGCAGGAGTTTGATGCAAGAATGCTTGCCCAAGGGCACAACCGGGATTAACTTGATTGAACTGTTTGTGCGATAACAGAATGCGATTAAATCAGAACACTTAAAGATTAGAAGAAAACTGCACCGGATTTAAATTTCAGACGTAAATAAACTAAAAATTAATCCCAAATCATGAAAAACACAATCTCATTGACAAATATAACAGGTAATAAAGGTGAAAGTCGACAAAAGATAAAGTGACCTACTAACAAGATACTTGAAAACCGCCCAATCTAATATGTTTCATGTAGAAAAACAATTTAATAAAAAAGACAGAAATGTCGAAAATAACCTTGAGCTCAGATATTATCCATAATTCACCTAGTAGTTTTTACGCGTTGTTAAATAACTTTGTATGTCGGCTGTTTTACCTTTAGCCAAGGGACATTGCTTATCACATTCTTTCTCAGCCACTCAATAGGATTTGATTTTTTCGGTCCGATCAGGTATTTGAGACCTCTGAAGTATTCAGGGGAATTAGCCAGCGTTGCTGACAAACACATTATTAACAAGCAAACTAATAACTTCTTCATGGTTCACCTTAATATACACATGGTGTCAGACCAGTACTTATATGCAAAACTAACTGCAACTCTTACTGTATTGTATTGTTTTGTTACAAATAAATTTGTTTACCACCGTACACGAAACACTGTCGCAAAACTAAACCAGGAGTAGGGGCTACTGGACAACTGAGAGTGGCAGATAAGTTTCAGAAAGTCTCTTAAAATAGAAAATGTTTAACATACCACCAATCCAATTACAACAAACTAATTTATTTAAACATTTATTTATACTGGTTTATTAATAATTGAGCTGGCCAGGTATTTGCTAGATTTGGCAGGATCATTGATTTGCATTTTCGACCCGATCTTGCTAGTAGAATTTGAGTTTTGTGTTTCAAGTAGAATTCGGTCCAACGACTTTCTTATTGAGCCGAAAAGCTGGACTAACTTTGTTTCTAAATATTAAATGTCTACAAAGCTATCACACCTAGCCTTGTTTTCGTATCGCTTCTTGATTAACGTTTAAGTAATGACAAAAAATATATTTGACAAGAAAGAACATTTACTCATCGTGTGCAGAAATCAAGTAGCAAATTTTATATAGTGTTATTGTAATTTACAGAATATTAGCTCAATTTTGGACTACAGCAAATAGCTTGACATAAACCAACGCAAAACTTATAGGGCTTATTTCGACAAAAATAAAATGCTGTAAAGCTGTGGATGTGCATTATTTTCATATAATTTCGAAATTGAATGCATCTTTAAACAACTTTGTTATACAACATGAAACTGTCCAATTGTTATTTGCTTGTTTCAAAAAGTTTTTGTAAAGGTTTCACTTAGCAATTATGTTTGTGGGAAAAATACAGGTGACAGAACAATTTGAAAACGTTGACAATCGCTTTAGACATTGTGAGTAGCAAAGCTCCGATGACTAGGAACTGTAAAAACGAAAAAAAACACAATTTGAACCTCTTCAAAATGTAAACTTGTAAGTCTAGGATCTTTACCCTTTATGGCAAAGTAACAGGAATTTTTAATATTTGGGCGAATAACGTTTTGTATTAAACACTAATCATGTGCTTGTCGCTTTTCATTGTTTCGCATAGAGTAAGCCGATCAAGTAGCTTAAACTTGTGACTCACTACGTTTACTTTTGTTCCTCGTTACGCAATTTTTTTTTGAAATTTTATGCTGTAGTTTAATTGGTAATCATGCAATTACCAGTACAAGTGTTTCCTGTATATCTTGTCAAAAATTTCGTTTCTGGAATTAACTGTTGGTTGACAGTATGAATGTCGGCTAATTTGTTTAATGACAAACTTATGCAAATAAATCTGACATTTCATTTTTAATAGTGCTGATCTATAGCAGATTATGATCTACAAACATTACACCGGACACAAAGAAACCTTTTACCAATTGGATTCATACAGACAAAATTTTAAATGGGCATATGGCGGTCTGTAGTTTTACTTTCACATTTAGCTAAAAGCTCCTTACCTGCGTCTGCGTTTTTGAGCGGTGACAAAAAAATTACTTTGCTTGTGGCAATAAAAGTGAAGGCAGTACACACTGCTGCGATAAGCACGAAGACGATCTTGTATACATTTCCACCAGCTGCTGAACCTTTCAACACAAAATTTGCCGAAAACGATAAAGGATTGTGTTTTATAATGGTTCCTACCTTGCACTGTTGCGGCAGTAGTCGAGATGCTTGTTTCAGTGGAAAATGTGTTACTGGTTGTGTTGATTTTATTGGATGGTAACACGGCGATAGCGTTGGTAGTGATTGGTTTGGTGGATGGTAAAATGATGGTTGTGACAGGTTTGATGGTGGCAGTAGATTTTGTAGTGTGTATTTTATTGGATAGCAATTTCATTGTAGTGGTTGGTTTAGTGGTACTTATATTAGTGGATGGTATTTTTTTGTGTGTGATTGATTTACTAGAGAACGTTTTGATCGATGATATTGTGGGTAGAATGGATAGTTTGGTCGGAACTGTAATGTAAAACGATCAAATTTGATCTTTTTAGAAACGTTTGGGGGGGGGGGGGGGGGGGGGGGGGGGGGGGGGGGGGGGGGGGGGGGGGGGGGGGGGGTTTATTTTCAAAATATGTCGTCAATTGAACCAGTAACATATCAGCATTGTTTATTACTCAATTTGTGCGGACGTGTCAGTAAAACAAACATACAGATTTGCACATTTTAAGGCAACTAAGCAACTCTTTATTAATATATAGGTAATCTTACCTGGAATATCCCTCTGACAAATATATCCTTTACTTGGCCTTGTACATGATACGTCATACCATTTAAATAGTTCAAACTGTCCATTTTTTTTGACTAGCATTGCAATGCAATTTTCACTTCCGAAAAAGTTAGTTGGTTCCCCTGCTGCCCACATTGTGGTTGTAAGGGAAACATTGCTTCCATCACTCCATCGAAACGTATTTCCACCTCCGATTCTTTTAGCACCAATATACCGCCAACAGTGGGCACCTAAAAACGCGGTTTGCAATTGAAAAAAGGGTATTAAATCATAATATTTTTCCAAGACAATAGATGGTAAGACAAATTCGTTTTATCGCATAAATTTTAAACAAAGCTTAAACATATGAAAACTTTAATAACAGCAGGTGGTATCAATGCTTTACGTTTAACCCCGGAAGGTGCAAATCCAGGATTTTTCTAGTCTCAGCCTTGCCTAATGGAAATGCTTGGTGACTGGCTGAACGGTAGAAAGCCTTTAATAGGCCTGGCATACTGAGATTTATATGGGGGGGGGGATCGCTTGTCTGCATAGACGCTTCATGGCTGATCCCAAATATAAATTTAAGCTTTTTGTTTAGTTACACGGTACACAAAGTATCAAGTAACCCAATACGTACACGGTCGCTTCACGAATCGTATTAAAAAGTTGTTGATTTCGGTAGTTTTGACGTTAGCTACATTAGCTTGCAACGCAGAACATCCCATCTCTGCTTTAGCATAGGAAGAAACTAGAGTCATTTCGATGAAATATTGAAATCCATTAAAGTTATGCCAAGTACGAGTCTCAACTGATACGGATAAACACAGCAGAAACAATAAAACTATCAACACCATATTGTTGTACATATCTAATATTCAAACCCAATAATTTTTTGACAGTCTAATTTTTCACAGGATTGTCCCTGAAGCTTCTGGACTAAGTAGATGGAAAAGTCATGTTTCGGTTCAGAGTAAGAAGTTTTCAATTGTAAGCAGTCGCATTAAAACAACATAAATCTTCCAATCTTATAACTGAAAAAAATGTCAAAGAAAGATCTAATCAACACTTGCTGTTCTTTCAAATCAGCATTAAAACTATTTACATCACTTTACATAACATTTACAAATTATTCAAAAAGTAAGGTAGGACAAAACAGGTGGCTATTGACTAAGATTAACTTATAAACTTCGATGGATATATTGCTAAGCAACTATTACGAACAAATCCATTCATCGCAAAAGTTTGTGGGGTGAAATGTAAATAGAAATTTGAATATTCTCACAATCGTTAAGTTTACAACAATAATTTGAACCTTTCACCGATGTAACGCGCAGAACATTTGCGTGTAGATATAGCACTCTGCTTTTATATCTATAACGTGCCTGTTTCATTTTTTGTAAGGAAATCCTTTCTTTGCTAAAACGTTGTCATGATAAACATATGTTTGACATAAATAGTTTTTACCCTCAATGATAAATATGCATATCATATATTTGATCGCAAAAACAGCCCGATTATTTGAGATGTACAATACAGATTTCCTTATGATCGTTTGACCAGTTATAAAAACATTTAGATTACAATTGATAGACGGAGATCAACAAAATATGATCATTTGACCCTTTCTGATTGAAATCTGACAATAAGCATATTTAATTACTTGCAATCTGTGTCATATAGCAACTAAGTTTGAAACCCTGGTACGTATCTTCTGCAACAAGAGCCGACGTTCAATTGATATAGATATGATAAACGTAAATAAACGTTAATAAACATTCGCGCAGCATCCCGTTATTTAAAGTAAATGAAAAGCGCTTCTCAGCCATAAAACATACATGTAGCTTTCCTTTGACAAATGAGGTTGGCCCTGGTGTCGCATGGCACGTCTCTGAACAGAAACTTTCGATCGTAGGTAAATTTATCGCCCATCGTCACACAATTCTCATTTTCCTTACTACTAGGTTTTCCCTGAAATTACAGAGAGAAAGAATCGTCTAACTTGCTTCCATCACTCCACTGAAACTCGTAATCGGCGAATTTTTTTGTAAAATGAGTATGAAAAACCTAAAAACAGAGAATTTGCTTTAAAAATGGCCGAGAACTCAGATGTCATGATTGATAGAATTAAACAGTTGATAGGATATCACAGTTGATTGTTTTTTTTTTTCAACGCAGCAAATCCCACCATATTTATTTTCTGTTGCGTATACGGTTATTGCATGCAAATGAAATGCAATGAGCAAGCAATTGGCGGATGGCGAAGACCATATCGGTCATCAAGTGTACAGAAATAAATATAAATAGGCAAGAAATAAGAAAAACTCCACAACTGGAGTGATAAAATATGTGCCACTAGTCAGTGTACGCAGGTTGTAAAGACGCAATTGATGTAAGCTATTGGTCCTGTAAATGCAAGTACACATAACACGTGGTTTGATACCGCGTGATTGGAAAGTGATACCGCGTGATTGGGAAGGGCCGACTTCTTCGCGGCCCTGTTGGCAACATCCCGTTGATGTTCTTTTTGGGGGGTGTTGAGTCACCTTCCAGTTTCCCCGATATATATTATCGGACACTCGGCGCAGGGGATAGAATATGCAACACCTCGCTGTTTGAAGGTATTGATGGGTCTTTCGGGTGACTCAGTAACTTGCGGAGAGTGTTGGCATGCTGGACGCCAACCGCTATGCCGAAGTCACGCAACATAAGCCGTAAAATATCCGTCAGTTTCGGTATGTACAGAAGTGTCACTAATCCCTCTGTTCTTGGATGGGTCACCAGTTCGGGACAAGCTGCCCGT
>QLIY01000708.1:34647-77870 GCA_003260075.1 Phallusia mammillata
TTTTGCATTTAAAATAAGGATGCAAACGACATGTTTATTTTTCGAGTTTGTACAATCCACAGTAACGCAATTTACCTTTAAAATCTTCTTGAAACTGAATAGTTGTTACAGAATGTAATTCATAAACCTAATAATGCGAGAAAAACATTTTAAACTATTCATTAAAATCGTTTGAAGGCAACCACCGGTTAACTACATTTCAACAGGTCATATAAAGTGTATAATTTGCATAAACAGGAAGTAACCTTAATTTAGGACAACAGAAAAAACTAACAGTTTTGGTTTGGACAAAAGATCGAGTAATTTGTTGAGCTGTACATTTGCATGCTTTCAATGTACTGATTTCAAGGAACCGTAAAAGCGATTTTGTTACACAACACACAATTGTCCAATTGTTAATTTGCTTATTTTGAAGTCTAATAAAGATTTCGTTTGCAATTCTGTTGAGAAGTTGTAGGTGACACAATATTTTGAAATTGTTTTCCAATGTATCAGCCCTTGTGTGCCGCTGTTGCTCCGATGATTATAAACTGCTAAAAAGAACTTAAATGTACACAAAATATAAAACTTGCACGTCTGAAGTTTTTTCAACTTTATGTCTCAGGAATAGATATATTTGATTTACAAAGACTTTGCATCTAAACTTCTGACAAGTTACAATCTGGTGTAAATATGTTTTTTTCTGAAGTGCATTAGCATTAAGTAACATCACTGGAATTTTAAATATAAGTTAGATATTTTGCAACCCGAAAAATATCAACGTTTTACCAATTAGTTTCACAAGTTTCACTGATTTCAAAAGCATAAAAATAAATTATACAAGGCCTGTTGTTTTGCCTTTACATTGAGCTAAAAGCTTCTTACCTGCGTCTACGTTCTTCGGCGGCGACGAATACAAATTACTTTACATGATACCATGATAATTAAGGCAGTGAAGGCTGATGCTATGAGAACGAAGATCATCCGGTTAACTTTTCCACCAGCTGTTGAACCTTCAAATCATTTGTGCAAAGCAGAAAACTTACCAAAAACATGGAAGATAATTGTTTTTACTTAACGATTAAAAGTTTTACGTATCTAAAGAATCGTGGTGGTTCTTACTTACCTTGCACAGTGGCGGCAGTAGTTGAGATGATTATTGCAGTTGATGGTACATCTGCAGTTGCATTGAATGATTTGGGGCGCGCTGTTTTGTTGGTTTCACTGGATGTTAACATCGAAGCAGTGGTTGGTGTGATAGAGGTTAGTTTGTTGGATTGTTGTATGGTGGTAGTAGTTGATTCGATAGCGATTGGTTTAGTGAATGGTAAAATGACAGGTTTGATGGGTGTATGTATGGTGGTAGTGGCAATTTTGGTAGTCAATATTTCATTAGATAGCAATTTTATTGTAGTGGTTGGTTTAATACTAACTATTTTTGTGGATGGTAGTTTAGTGAAGGTGGTTGATTTACTAGAAGTCGATTTGATCGATAATATTGTGGTTGGAGTGGGTAGTTTGGTTGTAGCTGTAACGTAACAATAAATGTTTAACTCGATTGATTTAAAACAAAAGCGCCAATCTGTGAAAACTGTTTAGTTTGAAATATTAGGCAATTTGGCCACTTGTTTCTTTTTTAAATCTATAAGGTTTTCTTACCTGGAATGACTTTCTGGCAAACATATCCTGCAACAGATGTTCTACAACTCTTATCGAACCATTTGAAACGCCCGTACTGCCAAATGGATCCGTAAAACATTACAACACAATTTTCCTGACCGCGAAAGTGATTTGGTTGGCCATCACCCCACACGTTGGTTGGTACTGAAACATCGCTTCCATCATTCCATTGAAACTTGTTTGTGTTTCTAATTCTTTTTGCACCGATGTACAGCCAGTCGTTATGACCTTAAACAAACAAAAAAGCAAATGTTTTATTTTATTTTATGTTTCTTACATGTAATAAACATAGATGATATACCAGATGCGATATGCAAGTCATGCTATAACGCAGTGGTTCTCAAAACTTTTTCTTTATTTTTTCAAAACGGTTCCTTTGCCATTACTTCGAGGGCTTACGGTTCTTTAGCTGGAATGTGTATTTCAGAAAAACGAAAGTTAAGTGCAGGATTTTAGCTAGTTATGCAAAATTGCGCATAATAATGATCCAAAGACAGCTTGTGACATAACAGACACGACAAAAAGCATTATGATTGTACGCGAACAATTGCATTTTTGATAGTTGTCATTCAATAAAGGTTATTGTTTGGCAATGGAGACAGTCGATTATCAAATCAAATTTTAATTTACACTAATTCAGTGGCACAAACTGACGTGAAATAAGAATATAAAATTTCTTACCCCAAAAGAATTACCCCCAAAATTGCCTCACGGACCCCTAAAGGACCGCGGTCCTGGGTTTGAGAACCGCTGCTATAATGCCATGGGGGGGGGGGGGGGGTAATGCCATATTTATAGTATTTCTTATTGGCATTGATCGTGTCGTTTTTAACAAAACACTCTACGAGGCTAAATTCTTACCTCCTCGGTGATAAAGTTTTTTCAAAAAGTTGTTGATTTCGGTGGTTTTGACGTTAGCTACATTAGCTTGCAACGCAGAACATCCCACCTCTGCTGCAGCATATGAATTGACTGGAGTCATTTTGATGGAATATTGAAATCCATTAAAGTTATGCCAAGTTCGTCCTCCAGCAGAAAAAGCTAAACAGAGCATAAACACTAAAAATATTAACGCCATGTTCGCTCTGCAAAACAGTTGCACATCTTCAACAGATTATTTTTCAATTATTCACCGTATCGGCTAATGTGGTACAACCTTAACGAATATTGTCATCAAAAACAGAACAAACGAATTCATTCACTCCACGAGTTCAAAATGTTAAATTTCCATTAAATTTAAATATTCTATTTTTAACTTTTCCCAGTTTAATAGTTTGAAGTTTGACACAAATGAAAACGCCCCGAAAAAAAAAAAACGTTTCGTTTTGTAGTAAAACATATAAATAAGACGTGCCACAAATGATGTTGCATTACGTGGCGCAATAATTTGACCAAATAGTTATTGTATTTATGAATGTCGTAAAATATGATTACATCTTAAATTAAAATGTCGACGCTTTTTTGGTTATCTATAAGTTACTTCTGATACTTTAAACTCAATGTGGAAATATTCAACAATAATTTTTGCTAAATTTGACAGCACAAAAATTTGTGCAAAAGTGATTTTTGAAAAGCAAACATATTCCAACAGCCTTTGTAGTATTGTTACAACCTGTTTATAACACTCGTGACTCAGTACAGGTAAATACATACGAATAACGGGATTTCGGATGAGAATATATTTTCGGTTTAGTGGGGCTTTATGCTACAGATTGCAAGCAACAGAAGGACGATCAGTTTGTCAAAGCATGAGACGCACGACTCATACACAAACAAAATTGAGGTGCGTCCTGAGTTACAAATAACAAAGGATGTAAGTAAGCAGGATGGGGTTATATACAGGATCCAAACTACAAAAAAGCAGATTTGAAGAGTACAGCAAAAGTTGAATTATATTTCATCAAAATAGCCACAAAACGCCGTTTTAATGTGTTCTACAATGGGTGGAAGTCGTTACTACAGATGGAATTAACATGTAAAATAATAATCAGTAGTTCCAATAATTTTCTTTGTTTGCTTTATTATATGTTGGTTTAATCCGATTTAATCCATTGTGGACTTCCACGGAACTGCTTTTATCCACTTGAACGCGTCGTCATTTTGATGACGTGGTGACGATTGTGTTGAATGGTGGACAGAACTATTTTCTTATAATGAGGAAAGTTGTACAATTCCTCGGGTTCAAATTTTTCATCCGTTTAAGAAAATTCCTTTTATTGCAAAAACAAATTTTTGTTGGAGAAAACTACGTCATGATAGAATAGACATTTTTAGTTTGTTGCATTTGTCAGTCAAAGAAGTTACAACAACTATTACAAGCAGTCAGCATATATTTTAATTCTACCTGCGTTATATTCAATCACTACTGCTTCGTTCACCAGAATGTTTCTCCTGTGAATATAAAAGCAAATTTATCTAGTATTTTAATACAAAGATGCGATCGTATAAAAATATTTTAAAAGTAAATTTATACTGGCAGCATTATTTAGTTTTCCGACTGGATAAAATTAACAATCGTGGATAAATGTTACATGTCAGTTTATATAATTTCTTCAAAAGACAAAAGATATCTGTATTTTTGACATTAGCTAAATTACCTTCCAACGCAGAACAATTCCCTACTCAACACTCGCTGTACTTTTAAATCAAATTAAAAGATATCTGTACTTTTCTCGACTATTTCCAACACCTTATATAACAGTAACCGAGTATTCACAATGTCACATAGGACATAAGAGGCCAGTATTTACTAAGATAACTGATTACTTCGATGGATATTGGTTAGCAACCACAAGGAACAAATCCACTCATTGCGAAAGTTTATGAGGTGCGATTTAAATAGAATGCGAACCTTCGTATGATCGCTCAGTTTCCAACCTTAATTTGAACCTAAACCCTGTAAAGCTCAGATCACATTTTCGGTAATTCCGCCCAAAATTGTTTCACATGATTGTTAGCGATGTTTTTTTTTTTTGTTCCACTTCGTCACCCCCTAAATATTTAGTTAAAATCAGTTTTGTGTTTAAACCACTTGAAGTCAGCACTTTTTCTCGCAGACCAGCGTTTTCACATGATCGTGATTTGTGATATAAAACGGCGTGGCAATTTACAATCACGAGCGTTGCCTCATTTGCATACTCGTTTTGTCGCTTGATGGAGACAAAGTGCAGTTTAGAATATTCTGCAAACTGGCTGTGCGAGCTAAGGGCTTCGATCCGTGCGAAGGAACATGACCGGGATTCGACTTCACGTGGAATTTGTGCGCTTTTCTTCTACGGCAAGTTTACAATTCAATGAGGCTGTAAAATTGACACACGAATGGAGCCGTTTACTGTTCTACGTTGTTTCAATTTCAAAATTCACTACATCTTGTGTGAGTGACGTTATCGCTTATCGAAATTAATTTAGCAATTGCGTTCACACCAGAAGTTGACACGTGCTGTTTGCGAATCGACAACCGACGCTTCCAAATCTGCAAATGAATTAGCACAGTTGGGGCGAGCTCGGATTTGATTTGGGTCTGACTTCACACTCATAAACATTTGTGTCGTACTTTCACAATTCTGAGCGTAATGTAAAGCTTATTTTTATTTCGGGTTCAAACCAGCTTTCGGGATAGCGTGAAGTATTTAGGCATTGCTCTGCACATCAGGCCCGGTTTACGGTTGCGGATAGCGATACGAGCGGCCGCGATTGATGGCGGATTTTGAAGAAGAACATTGATTTCGATTCCGATTTCGTAGGCACCTCCGAGAAGTACGACTTTGCAATCTCAGCCTCAAGTCTCAGCCTATGGACTTAAGCTAAATGAGGCAATTTTACCAAGTGTTGTAAACGAATGCCGCTGCCCTTTATATTTGTTGCACCAGAAGAGTTAATGCCACGCAGCCGTATAAGTCCAATTGATAGACTTTAGCAATGGTCACTGTGTGTAAACAATTCGCAATTAACTTGTAACACATAGCAAAAAACGTAGATGGTGCCGGCATAAAGATATATATATATAAACGTCAAATTGTTGTGAATCTCTGCTGTAAATCTCTGCTGGCCTTTGTTAAAAAGATCGTGTTTACGAGATAAATATGCTAAACAACATGCTGTTTGGGTTATAGCTTTTAGTCTCATTTGCATTGAAGTTTGTAGCAACTTGTTTTTGCGACACAAAGGTAATCAAAAGTTCATTGGTACGAGTTGTCGCCCTAATATTTGACTTGTAATCGTGAGAAAGGTTGCGACTGTGCTGATTAATCATGGCTGTCTGGGAAATAAGAGCTTTCGCAAACATTGGGGGGGGGGGATGACAAATATAGAAAAGTAATTAGCTTGATGACTTGGCAAGTTGATACTTCACGTTAAAGGCCACCTTTAAGTTCATTAATTTTACAAAGCACATGAAACCGTTTGTTTTCAATTTTAACGCTGCCAGAATCCAAACCACTTACTTGCATTGGTGAACGGGCTTTGTAACGGGCCTCGCCCAGTCAACCGTACCACTTGCTACACACAAAGTGTATAAGCTAATGATTGTTTTGTGACATGGATAAACCTGTTGACAAAACCGTTCTTGCCAACTGTAAGACACATATAAGACTGTATTTTATACGTGTAGGATTTAGGTTTATGTTAAATGTATAGTAAAGTTTTTAACAGCTTGTTAGTGTTTAACAATACGTTGATTGGATCAAAGCTTTCAGTCGCATTTGCATTGAAGTTTGCAATGACGTCAATTCGAAGTTCCCCAGCGAAACTAATGTAAAGGTCGTTGATACGAGTTGATGCGAAAATATTTGACTTGTTATCGTGGAAAGGAAGCAAGTTTGCTGATTTAAGGCTGTCTGGTAATAGGAGCTTTCGCAAACATTTTCTGCTGATTACAAATACAGAAAAGTAATTAGCTTGATGACATTGCATTTTCAAGATTAGACTCGGTGTTGAAGTTATTTTTCACAAAAAAATATTTTTAATATGAACTGAAGTGGGTCCTGTGTAAGCTAAAAATAAACGCAGTAATAAACAGACATGGCCATTTGTCATTTGTATTCGTCATTCGTATTCGAATGATAGAAACAGGTTTTGCCACCTTCGTGCTGTATTCGAATGATTTCGGCTTTCGTTCGACAGTTCATGAATACAATTCGAATTGTTGAACTTTCAAACTAACAATTCACGAATACAAAAGCTTACGTAAATTTATTCGAATATAATTCGAATTTTTGTATGTCCTTTCCAATCTAAGAATTTGCAAATTCGAATACACGATATTTTTTTACGAATACAATTCGAATTGTTGTCGGCCTTCGGCAAGGTAACAATTCGTAAAATCGAATACATGACTACATTTGTACGAATACCATTCGAATTGTTGTCAGCCTGTGGCTACGTAACAATTCGCAAAATCGAATACATGACTACATTTTTACGAATACAATTCGAATTGTTGTCAGCCTTTGGCAACGTAGTAATTTGTGAAATCGAATACATGACTACATTTTCACGAATACAATTCGAATTGTTGGCAGACTAGGAGTAGTCGATAATACGTTGCCACATATTTTCGGCAAAACGATTCAAGTACAATTCGATTTGGCAGTGAATGTGGCCTGATTTGACAAGTTTTTATTTCTGTTACGAAACAATGACACATAGAACTTTGATTGTGACGATACATAAATGCTATTGTGTAACAAAGTTTGGTTGTCCTCAGCACGTGACAGGTAAAGCATCTTTTGAAAGCAAACATATGCAGCTTTGGGAAAATTTATATGACAGAGATTTAAATCAGTTACGTGGCAAAACAAAGCTTGTTGGTTACATTTTTACAAACTAATTTGCAATTCATAAACCCAATCTTACTTTTTGTTCGAATACTCTTTTAGTTTCGGGACGGTTTTGTTTCCATTATTTTCCGCAACTACAAATACCAAAATCGGTGCATTCGAATCGCTTCTTAGAACAATTGAACAATTCGTGAATACAAATAACTGAAACTATTAATTCGAATAGCTACATCTGAAAAAGTACGTAAGTATTCATTAATACAAATACAGGCTTGCGTTTATTCGAATAGTATTCGAATTATATGTTGTTGTTTTTTGGTCAACTATTCACAAATACAAACACTTTTATTCGAATACAATTCGAATAGATGTCACTAAAACATTACGAAACATTTCTTAAATACGAATACTTGACTCGCATTATTCAAATACAATTCGAATTGCTGGACTTTACTTAAATAACTTCTTGCGTATTTTGATGTGACGTGCTGTCATATTATAGTAATCTTTGCTTGAAATTATTTTGTATGCTGTAGTTGTTCGCACCTGTTCTCCATACTTCGCACACATGCAAGTAGCTTTCACCTTGCTTCTTCGCACCTTTTTCATCTATAGTTTTATCATTTCTTTCCTTTAAATCAGTAGTTCTCAAACAGTGCGTCGCGACGCCCTTGTTTCAATTTTCCAAGGGCGTCACAGAATAGTTCCGTTTCGTGACATTTTGTTGTTGTATCAGTACTCACAACTTTAATAATACGTTTCCTGATTAACTTTTAATTGCTGGTGCGTCGCAAGTCCAGAAAACTTTTCCAGAGGCGTCGCAGCAAAAAAAGTTTGAGAACCACTGCTTTAAATCATTCTTTCACAAGAATCAAGTTTACATATACAGGTGTAACTGATGTGGCCTTTATATCACTGTTAATGACATGAACATTTGCCGAAACGTTTTTGGGCCGTAATTTGCACCATCAAACTGATGATTCGTCACCTCAAGAAATGTTGAAAGAAGGTCTATTCAACGCTTGCTGTACTTTTAAATTAGCTTTACGACTGTTTGCAATACTATATGTAACATTGACCGGTAATTTAAAAAGTCACGCAGGGCAGAACAGGCCGGCATAGACTAAGAATAACTTAATCTCGATGGATATTGTTAGGCAACCAGAACGAGCAAATCCATTTATTCCAAAAATTTATCGGGTGAGATTTAAATAGAACTCGAACCCTCTCACGATCGCTCAGTTTCCAACCTTAGTTTTAACCTAAGCCGTGTAAAGCGCAGATTACATTTTAGGTAATTAAATCCTAAAATTGTTTGGTATGATTGTTGGCGATGTATCTTTTGGTTCCACTTCGTCACCCCAAAATATTTAGTTAAAATCAGTTTTCTGTTTAAACCACTTGAACTCAGCAGTTTTTCTCGCGGAACAAAGTTTTATCATGAGCGTGATTTGTGATTTAAAACAGCGTGGCAATTTACAATCACAAGCATTTGCCTCATTTGCATACAAGTTTTTGTCGCTTGGTGGAGACAAAGTGCAGTTTCGCAAATTCTGCAACCGTGAGCCGGTGATCTGTGAGCTGGTGGCCTCGATCCATGCGATAAGACTTGATCAAGATTCGACTTACCATGGAATTTTTATGCTTTTCATTTACGGGAAGTTTATGACTCAATGACACGACCATTAAAGCCGTTTACTCTTCTACATTGTTTTAATTTCAAAATTCAGAAACCTTGTGTGAGTGACGCTATCGTTTATCGAAACCAACTTAGCAATCTATTCACACCAGAGGCTGACATTCACATTTCATTAGCACAGTTAGGCCGAGTTCGGACTTGATTTTGGCCTGACTTTACACTCAGCGTCGTTTGTGTCGCACTTTCACACTTCTGGGCGTAATATAAAGCATATTTTTATTTCGGGTTTAAACCTGCTTTTGGGCTCGTTGAAGTGCTTATGCTCTGCACATCAGACGCAGTTGACGGTTGCAGCTAACGATACCAGCAGCAGCGATTGATGACGAGTTTTCATGTGACGTTTGGCGCGACGTTGGCCCACACCGGAGTACGGTTAGCGCCAACGAATTTTGTTGCTAAAAAAACTGGGCTAATGTGCTCGACGTATTGAGTTTTTCTACGTCGTATGCATTGCTTCGCAGCACACAGGAAGACTCCGTCTGCAAATACATCACGTCTACGTATTTTATGGTCGCAAAATTGCCAAAGAAAGGCAGGCATTGATTTAGATTCCGATATGCACGATTTTGCGATCTCAGTCTCAATCATTTTTTCTCAAGAGCGCAGATAATTCGTATTTCGGACGAAGTAAATTGCATGGGACCAAAACAAACTGTTACTTAATCTGCAAGTCCCAACTAAACCACGTTCTGTAAGCTAATCGTTGGTTTTGTGTGATATGGATTAAAGTTAAATGAAGCAATAAATATGATAAACAATACGCGGTTTGGATTATATCTGGGGGGGGGGGGGGGGGGGGGGGGGGGGGGGCTTATTTGCATTGAAGTTTGTAGCAACTTGATTTTGCGATACCTTTTATTCTAAATTGCAAGACAAAGGTTACTTGTCAACAAATTTGTTGCCAACGAGGCATATACATGGGCCCAGGTGTCGGCAACCTTTTTGTGCTGCGGACCGGTTTGAAAATGAAATATTTTTCACGGACTGGGCTTAAAAAAACACACAAATGATCAGTACTAAAAACTAATTATAGTCATTACAACTTTGATTCAAAATGAACATTGAGTAAATTCTGTGCAGCCCGGTAACCAACCCCTCACGGACTGACACCGACCATCGCATTAGCCTGCATTGTGATAATTAGCCGTTTACTTTCATATTGTTAAGTCAGGTGTAGTAGTTCTAAAGACGACCGCTAGAATGTGCTTTCCAAAAGTAACTGAATTAATTTTCAGCATGTATAGTGTGTATTTTGGATTGGTACAAAATTATTAATCTGGCTACAAATGTTAAGCTTGAAATATCTTGTGATAATTTACGACTTTGTTACCTTGGCTGATATTATTGACCAGCAAGTTTTTCCTAGTTTTTGCTAAATTTCCTTGTTTTAATCTTTACCCTACAAAACAAACAGATATTGCATAATTACAATCAGCTTCATTTGCATTAAAGTTTGCAGCGACTGGGGGGGGGGGGGGGGGGTTGTGATGCGTAGGTTATCAAAAGTTCACCAGCGAAATTAATATAAAGGTCGTTGTTAGGTGTTGTCGCGAAAATGTTTGACATGTCATCGTGGAAAGGTAGCGATATTGCTGATTAATCATGAATGTCTGGGTAATAAGAGCTTGCGCAAACATTGTCCGCTGATAGCAAATACAGAACACTAATTAGCGGGATGACTCAAGTTTCGCCCCAGTTTAAAAGTTTTATATAAAACAAAATTAAAGTAGCCGATATATAATTTGTGTTCAACGCATAAGGTTTGTTTTGATGCTGTTCAATGAATTGGTCTGATAACATTTTCATGTGTAGAAAAGTCATAACTTATGACTTTGACTCATGAGTAGTTGTAGTAATAAATTTACTAAAATTCGCAATGACATTTTACTGAAATTTGCGCCCATTTTTATGACTTATCTTAAAATTAGTTACAACATCAGTTAACAGACCAACGGCACGTAGACCAAACACAAATCTCGCCAACGTTTTGGAAAATTGAAGAAGTTGCTTAGCAACTGTGGTGTATTATAACGTTCTACAAAAATGAAAAAGGCTTTGGTCAGCAACCAGTCGTGGCGCGAAAAACAAAATGGCGGTTTGCACTTTGATATAAATTCGGATACAAGTGGTGAATGTCGACTGAACGATAGCGAAATTGGATGAGTGAAGGAATTGTGAAAAAGACAAGAGACGAAGTAAGTAAACATTTATGCTTTTGTTTTTTGTTGAGGTTTATAACAGTTAAAAAGTGAACCTAGAGTGTGACATTTGCAATTTTGTATTTATTGTTGTTCAACTTTTGATTTCATATTGTTCGCTTCGGCTTGAATGAGTAAACATCTTCATCAATATGTTACTGACTAAACTGAAGCTTTTCGATCAACCTGAATTACAGAAAATCTTATGTGCTTCATAGGATTTGTTACAATAGTTTTATCATGTTGTGAAACTTTGACTGATTCTATTTGCGAAATTTCTTTGAACGTAAAAAAACAAGTGCCATTTCTTAAGCAATAACATCGTGCTTTGTTTAAATAGTGTGACTGAACTCAATGCTTCTTGCATCATGGTGACATAACAAACAAACCACCGACCAAACAACAATTGTGTTATGGGTGATTTTTTAGTCAACCTAACTAATTTGTGAAGATATTGATGTCGGGAGTATTTGTTCCATGATAAGATACTTTGTACCTTGATCTAATATGTTTGTTTAAATTTAGAAGTAATTCTTTTCAGAGTCGTCAAAGTGATGAGAAATGCGAGTTCCAATTACATGATTTCCGAGATCTGTTTAAAATTGCGTTTTGCATCCAAAACGGCTGTTTGCGTTCGTTGAAACAACTTTGAAGTCTTGTCTAGGTAATAACTGCCGTCGAAGAACATGCCATTTATGTGGGGGGGGGGGCTTTGTTAAAAAAAGTTATAATTGGTTTGTAGCGACTTGGATGTCGGAACGACTAAAATATTTTATCGTTGCCACCCCAAGGTGCGACAAGCACAGGTGCCGTTAATAAAGTGTCATGTTTTTGTATGTGATGGTGTTGTACCACGGACACATAAGCATCAAAGACAACGCCAAGATGTATCGAAAAAATAAGGTTTATTTTAAAACGCTTTCTTCGGTGGATAATTCCGAGGGGGGGGGGGGGGGGGGGGGGGGGGGGGGGGGGGGGGGGGGGGGGGGGGGGAGAATAGTTAAAAGTCTAGATCCCAAAATAATTTGGTGTCGATTTTTAACACTAGTTTCTGAGCAATTGCTCATACTGCGAGCTTTTTTGCAACGAAACCAAATGCTATCTAACTTGAAATATAAGCCCAAATATACAACATTTTGTAAATTGAACCAAGCTCTTTTGTTTTCCACAAGTTTTTTCCTTCGCCGCTGAATTCCAATTTTAGATAATTACATGCTTCGGCTTCTATTGACATGTATTGAAAGTTTAGCTTAATTTTATCCATGTGCGCTTTAAAAGAACGGAAAATTGGAAATCTTCCATTCATTTGTACATCATCGGGTAGAACCTGATATTACGTAACATATTGCTAACTGATAAGAGTATAGATGTCGGGTGTAGCATGTCTTTGTTCCAGGTTACGATACATTCTACCTTATTTTTCTACCTAGTCTGGAAGTAATTCTATTGACAGCCGTCAAGTTGACAAGTAAAATAAATCTACGTTCAAGATGTATTCTAAAATCGGTTTTGCATCAGGTTTTGCTGTCAAGCCTGACTGACAGTGCAACGTAATCTATATATATATATATATATATGCTGAGATACCTAAATAAAATCGCACATCATCGAATTGTACGTCAACATGTATCTTTTGTGATGCAACAAGGCCGTTTTGCGGTTGGCAACGACATTTAAATGAGCTTTAGTACAATGCGTAAAACACATTTAGGTGAGAAAACCTTGTTTAGTGTTTAGAAATGTGAAATCAATTCAAGCTGACACGAAGTCCGTATTGTGATTTGAAGTGCGTAAAGTTTTTATTAAAATCGCCTGAAATTTTTTGGAAGATTGCAACAGTGCGTGATTTTTTTCGGACTAACCAGTATTATTTCGTTGAGTGTCAAATGAGCATAGTTCGTTTGTTGGGTCATGCTTCATATGCAATACTTTTAGTTATGTTAAATCTGACGCTATGGTTTATGGCTAAATGATCGCAAAAAACATCGCACATTGGAGTTGTAAATTAAACCCTAGTGGCACACGAAAAACATAGTTAGCGTGTAAGTGTGGAGCAGGACAACAATTTTTGAAATCACTACTTTTTTGTTTCCATAACTGTGCGAACTTCTCAATCTGACCAATAAGGCTTTTATGGTGAATGTCACACTTTGTAAAGCGAAATGACGTCACTTAATTTATCTTTTATACCGAACACAAATCCCGACTTGGTGTCTTGGAACCTTTACAGTCCATACTTTCTCTGGTGAGGCTCCTGGCGGAAAACCACTTCGAGATGAGACACTGGCATGGAGCGGATCATACGAATAGACAGAACGAGAACGAATCGTTTTGGTAAAGGTAAGTGAAGTAATACAGTGACCATTGCTTTGATATATTTTCTTGAAAAAGCTTGCAACCAATGTCACACGTTAAAGACAACATGGCGCAAATATGGCTGATTTGTGATATAAACGCGGTTGGAAAGGTTGGCTTTCAAACGGGTTGCTGTGCAAAATTACTTATTTAAGTGGGATGTAAAATGGCTATGAAATGTGATTAAATGCAACTTGCCCCAAACTTGTTTTTCACTTGATAATTGAAATATTGCACGAAGAAGTGCACGAAAACCAGATTTTGCTGCGCAAATCGTCACATCGAAATAAAGAAATTGATTTAGGCTGTAACACTGTAAACAATGCGTTATTGTCCACTGTTTGGGCATATATGGGGCTGCATTTTATACCTGTCATTGGATTGATGATTGGTGCTATAACTTTGTGCTTCTGAAAACAGATTGCTTTGAAATTCCAGTTTAGCAATTGTTGTGTTTAACCGTTATTACGAGATATAAGTGGATTGCAGTATGCTGAGGGTGATTTCTTGGCGCTGTCTTGTTGTTATAATAGTTTTTGAGATCACATTTTTGTGAAACGTTTTTCCCATATTCATTATTTGTCTCAGTGGGTAGTTTAGCTGACTTATTACAGTGTAGTGCATCTATTTGGCGCAAAATAGCAGTGGGATATTTTGATATCCTGTTTCAACTATGATCTTATTTGCGCTGGACAAATCCGTTTTCCCCGCTGCTTGCGAGAGTGCACCAATGTGTGGCTTGGGGCATATTCTGATATTATACCACGAACATTTAGGTAACTTGGTGCGTACTTTGATTTGCTTCTGCCACGTAATATGCTGTTAAATATTGTATTTGTTAAAATGAACTAAGAATTGTAGTTTTGAACGTCACGTGAGGTTGCAATACGATTTAAACCTTTAACCTAGAGGGGGATTTCAAACGGTGCGCTCTGGAAATAGCCAATTGCACCCCACGATAACAAAAAAACTTGATTTTCATAAGATGATCCCGAGAGTAAAATGACTGTTACCCAGTGCTGGATTAACCAATAAGCAATATAAGCACGTGCCTAGGGCATCAAGTAAAGGAGGGGCACCACAGAGATGGTTTCTAGGTTAATTATTAAATCCAACAAAAAACTACAACTATATTCACAATGTAATGAAAATGAATAAGTTCTGTTTATAAAGCGAGAAAATAAAATAAAATAACTGACAAAAGAGATAGTTATTCATTAGGATTTGTTGGTATGTTCACACCACAAATACTCATTCGACGCTTTACGGCGCAAAAGTCACAAAAGTAATAGTTACGTCACAAAAATAATAGTTGCAGTTGTTACTTTTGCTGGTGCTTCTTCTTTTCCCAAGATTAGCATTGAAAAAAATATGAAAAAATAAGTTCAATGCAGTGAAAGTTACAGCTGTGAATAGCAAAACACGATAAAAAACGTAAAACAAGGCTCGGAAAATGCTAGTTTTCCTTTGGTAATACACATGTAGTCATGCGTTATCTTGATAGTTTGTATTGGAATGGTAGATCCCGAGAGTTGACTACCTCAAAGTCGATCTTGAGTCAAAAAAGGTTGGGCACCCCTGGTAAGGCAATGCTTAGTTAATAGCATGCTGTTTGAAAGTATTTTTGCGTTTTTGTTTGAGTTTTGAAGTATTTCTGACATTCCGATACAAATCTGCAAGTTTAATATCAGCTAAGCTGAAAGTCTATAATTACTCTTGCTTTATTGTAAGAATCGAAATCTCGATGAATACGAGAGTTTTGTTTGGTGCTTTTTTACGTTTATATATGGAATTAAAAAAGATGTGAGGGGGATCAAATTGTTTTAGTACTCTAATGGTGTTAATCCGGCCCTGCTTTTACCCCCACCAATTTGGTTACTTACGATGCGCCCTCGCGTTTTATAAACTGAGAAAAACGGGGGGGGGGGGGGGGGGGGGGGGGGGGGGGGGGATAAGAGTCATATGGCTGTAACGTTCCTAGTTAGCCCCTTTTAAGGCTTTTTTCTTTTTAAAGTGCAATCTTACGTGCAAAGTAGATTATATTCCAAGCGTATCAGAAATTATGCGTCAGTTCACTTATTTGCTCATTACCTTTGTGTAAGAACTAACTTTGGATAAAGTAAAATTATATTATGAAGACAAAACCTGTCTATAAACAAGACCTGGTTTTACTTCACCAAGTGATTTTAATAAAATAAACTAACAGTTTATGACACACAAAACATAATGCCAAAACATGCAACTGCCAAAACAACAGTAAACTGGCAGTCGGCTTATACTCTAAAGCGAGATTCACACTAGACACGTTAAGCGATAAGCGTCGCGTTTTTGCGATAAGCGGCTTGTAGTGACTGCATTCAACAAATGCACTGTACAACTGCAGCTTGGATAACACTCAGCTTTACGTGACAAACACAAAGACATATACACACAATCTAGTGGGCATAAATAACGCAACAAATGGCGATTTCTTGCAAAACGTCGGTACAACAGAATAATTAAGGTTACGCAATTAGAAATTATTAGACTTGTTCATTTGAAAGACAAACTCTGCAACTTAATTTTGTGATGTTACGTCACAAAGATATACCTCTCTCGCGCACTGTGCTGGTCAATGCAAAAGGTATAACGTCTTTTTACAGAAACGAGGAAAGTTTGTTATAAACAAACGTGTTGGTTTATGTGTAACAAAGATGTAAAATATACATTACAGAATGTTGAAAGTAACGATTGTTTCTTTAATTTTTCACCAGTTAATCTACGTGCAACTTGAAAGCTTAGTAACTAAACAATAGAAATCTTCAATCCATTTCCCCCACACTGCTCGATAATTAATGATTGTACCACGCGCATTCAGTGTTATTTACCCTGATGAAGGCAACCTGTACAGGACGTCGAAACGTCGGATTAATACTACCAATTGATATTATGCCTACCAGGCTGTTCTTTAGGTCGAGAGTCGGGACCTTGCAACGGCTGTTTGCAACGTGTACCGAAATTTTGCGGCGCCGTCAAACACTCTGACCTTGTACCTCTTCTGCGGGTGCAGATCCGGGTGATGTGGCAAATACCAAATTGTCCCTGTCGCAAACTGGTCGGGTCAGCTATCCCAACTGTTGCTATTTTGTGTTGTACGCTGCTGACACACCAAGAACTCTCGAAATGTTTACTGTATTCTCTTCCAAATAGAATGACCTCGTTTACAAAATCACACCACAGCACACAAAAACATCAGGTTACTTAAGGTCAGAACATGGCGTGATGCTAGAAACCATCACACGCATTGTTACGTCATAGAACGTCTAAATTTGTTAATGTCATGGGCGATTTCAAAGCACTATACAAGTAAATTCGTGGCAATACCCCCTATTTAAAACCAAATACTAGAATTTCGACACTATAAAACACACAAATTGACACTATAAAGAACGAACATGAAAACACAACGTCGGACAAAACGCGCATTTAATTATGCCAACTCATGTAATCGCTTCATCCTGACAACTTTACCCATTTTTGCAGGTAGTTCTGCAGTCGCACTGCGAACTGAGAAGGACTNGTCAAACAGAACACCCGTGCAAGCTGAGTCTCTTAACACAGTGACTGCCTGGTTGTTTACCACGCCTTCACGTAATGGCAGATTGGACTCTCTAGGACTCTCTCCATCGAACATGCTGCCGAGCTGGACATCCTCACCGGTGGCAACGCACGCGAATAGCAATCTTTCGCGATGTGTCCAACTTTGTCACACAGACAACATTTTCTAGGCACTCTAGCATCAGGTTTACGCTTCGGACAATTCTCAGTCGCATGCCCTGCTTGCTTGCAGTCATCAGACAACTCGCGTACGTCTTGCCGCACATCGTGGGCCATCTCTCTGTTGTGTGCGGCTAGAAACTGTTCGGCGATCCCAGTCAAACTATCTAAAGTTTTCGGTGCCTGTTCCATTAGATGAGTCGATAGCTCCTTCGGACATGACTTGAGGAACTGCTCCTTCACCAAAAGCGAACTTACATCTTTCCATTCTAAGGAAAATCCAGACAACTTTATCCATTTTTGCAAATAGTTCTGTAGCCGCAACTGAGAATGACTTTCTCCTTTTCCGGCTTGGAATTTCTAAATTTACATCGATATCCAGGATCCAGGTAAAATAAACTGACGACCATAATGGTCATGCAAAACTTTCGGAGCTTTGCGGCAGCCGTCATCGTCTATGCAAGAACAAAACAGTATCATTTTTTCGGGTTCATCAGCACATTACTGAATAAGATAGTTTAGTTTGGTCACTTTGCACACGGCTAGTAATGCATTCATCAAACGTTGTCATAAAACGCGTGTAATATAGCGGGCTACCACCGAAATGCAGTAACTCGGGCTTGTGCAAATCGAGGCCATCTTTCAACAATAAAGCGACGTGCGTTAAATAACTGACGTGCGATTTAAGCTCAACACTAACCATGTTCGTTGGGTTGTCGTTAGACAAATGTATTTGGCTTTTGGCCGGTAACGGCCCTTGCGCAGCTGACGTTTCCAATGCGGTCTTCAATTTCAATTCTTGCCGCAACGGTGCTTTGGCGTTTCCTTCACATGTTCCTCGATTCGACAAGGCACTGATGTCGTAGAAACGTCATCCAAAAACTGTACGTCGCGTAGTACATTGAACGACCGACGCTGCCAGATATTAGCTTCGACCGCCGCAGCTTGTACTATGTGGTCCGCTTCCAAAAGTCCAAATTCGCCCAGTTCCTCACGTCTGCGACGTTCTGCCTCTTAGAGTTGCAACTTCGCTCGTTGTTTTTCCTGGAGCTTTTTTTTTTCTTTAGAACAGCCACTTTTTAACCTAACCACAGATTCTAACCATGGCTTCGGTGCGTTTTGTACTTGGGCGGGAACTAGCGATCGATGATCGCACAGTAGCTGACCTTGACGCATGCGTACTATGACTTTGTTTTGACTTCACGGTAACATTATCATCATGATCCTCTTGAATGCCAGACAGCCACTCGTCGATACGACTTTCGAATTCTTCTCTGGCCTGACGTAAGCTGCAAAGCTCATCCTTGGTATTAGACTTGGCATTATTCCGTTTGATAGCATTGACGTACTCAAAATGCCTTTTGCGTATTCTTCGAATGCTAAAGAGACTTGCTTCTGCTTCTCACTAAGCATTTTAGCATTTTGTTTATCAATCATCAATTCTTCCGCTTCTCGGCAGAGAGAATTGAGCTTGTCCACTATCGCTTTCAGCGTTTTCTTTGTGACAAACATGTTGTAATTACTTATAAGATGAACATAAATTTATAACGGGGTTTAGCCCTGAAGCGTGGATGCAGACCAACGATCACGGCACACTCATATGTTAATCACAGTACGCCAGGCTCATTAAAGGCGTCATACTGAATCAGCCGGTCACCAAGCATTCATCACCATATGGCAAGGCGTAGATTAGAAAATTCTAGCCTGCGGTGGGATTGAAACCCACGACAGGAGTCTTTCCGAGACTCGCGCTCTACCAACTGAGCCACGCAGGCCCAGTGGAGAATCCCCGCCGAAAGTCGAATCACAAGCACCGTTGCCTGCCTCGTATGTTGCATATGTCAGCACGTCAGCTAATTGCATACGTCTTCAATCAAACTTAAGATAGTCGTTTGTCCCAAAGTTGAGAAGGTTAATATAGCGATTTTTTTAACACAACGCTGCCTGCCTAAAGGGACAAATTTCCTCTTGGTTGCACAACGGCATTGGTTTTCTGTCTCAAGGTTATGTTTCGATAAATTAATTGAAGTTTGATACATTGATTGCACATAACGTTAGCGTGTATGAAAAACTGTGTATCATGAACATAGAACTGAACGCAGGAAAATAATGGGGTAAATTAATTGTAACGGGATGTTCATAAACTTAAAATGTGACAAAATCTACGGGATATTTATTCAAGGCTTGTGTTAAAACTTGTTGTTATGTTCTGCCACTGTACAATTGTCATTACACCCTGTGGGTAAAATTGTTTCACCTAATCGTATCCGGTTTTGATTCTTCTTATTATTTATGCATCGACATATAGGGGTAGTTCTAAACATGTTTGTCAGCCATAAATCAAGTGCGTGTTTTATGTTCTGGCATTCAGTGCATGCATTTCGTCTTTAAAGAAATTTTCTGATAAGTTTAACAGAGGTTGTATCCCGCCTTAGTGTCTCAGAAGGAGCAAGTTTGTTTACTGGTTTAAAGTCAAAATCGGATTTTCTATGTTATTTGATGTGTAATATTTTAGTAGCGCATCAACCTAGATGCACTCCTTATTTTTAAGATAAGTCTTATAAGTTTCGTTTTCAACTAAAATCCATTATTTTTTTACATGATATTTCGGGTCTAATTTGTTTTGGCTTTGTGCGTTGTTCGTACCTACTGACTAACTGTCAAACTGGCGACCTTCAACTAACGATTGCTTGTACAATGTGCCCGACAAGTAGCTCTGCATGTAGTTGGACGTACCACCGAGAAACTGTTTGTTTCTGCGGTATTCCTGCGTGGGGTATTATCACCTGCGTTTAGATCAAACTGTGGGCTAGTATGCCTACTTGTCAAAAGCATTGAATTTTAGCGTGCTTAAGTATTGGTTACCTAGTGCTGTGCAAAATTTGTGTGTAGTTTGTTGTCACCCATATAACACATTAAGGGATCAGTTGTAATGAAGACCATTGTGTCGATTAAGTGTTTAACTTCGTTTGATTAAACAAGCAAGGAACATAACCTGGGTAGATTGTATACATGCCGAAAACCTTGCTGTGGTTCAGATGTTATTTTTAATGAATATTTTGTCCGCTGCCGGTGTGCCGGATCAATTCGGCTCTTGTGAAGTTACAAAGCAAGTCAGTTTGTGCTACATATAAGCTTTTCATTGGTTGTCTCAAATCGAAGTGTTTTTTATAAATTTCGAAACAGCTTTACCCGTTTTTTCTTTTTTGTTTGTAGACCACCCGTTTTTGACAACTTCGCATCCGGACATTGCTTCCGTGGGACACCTGGTGCCTAACCATTCCGACTTTGAGACGAGACACTGGTCGGGAGCAGAACACTTTTATGCAAGTGGCTAAGTAGGACCCAACATAATTTAGGCCTTATGCTACTCTCCAATGCACTTTGCTGAGTGACTTTTTGTCGACAGAAATAACTTTAAACCTACATTCCAAAGCAAGTTTTTAACCACATTAATTTATGACAACTGGGTTTATTGCGAGTTTACATACGCAACCGATATTCGTTTCTAACAACTTATATTTGTTGATAGGACGTTATCTGCACTACCAAGACCTGATCTGCTTTACAACTTCGCCATGTCCAGTTACTTTGTGTTGGTCAAGAAGGAGAGTGGTGAGCTTTTGTGTAAGTTATATTTCGTCTGAAGAGGCATTACTTAAAAGCGATTGGTAAGTTGTGTTTATCTTGTTTGGCATCATAGTACAATAGCCATTTCTTAAATTTTTTGAATATTTGTTTAATTTGTTTTAAATATTGCAACGAAATTGAATGCACCTGTCAATTCCCCCCCCCCCCCCCCCCCCCCCCCCCCCCCCCCCCCCCCCCCCCCCCCCCCCCCCCCCCCCCCCCCCCTGGAAAAAATAGAACTAAATTCTCGAAATATAAAGTTCAATTCGAGCGGTAAGCGGTCTGGTTTATGACCAACGAGAGCTCAGCGTACGTTGCACCATTCTTAAAAATATTTTTAGTTTGGTCCTCCCCATAGGGGTAAAATTACATGAATAGCCACACAGACTTTTTGTGACTATGAGAGGCGACAGGTTTTAACCCCAGTTTTATCATGTACACAAAGTAGATGGTAAACTTGTCAAATAAGGTTATTTCATTAACTTAATCGAGCATTAGGTTCTAAATGTGTTCTTTCTGTAAAAGTTCCCTTGAAGGCGTATGTATGAATGTACGTATATATTGTGTCACATACATTTGTTTTTACTAAAAGTCGAAATGTTCCCCCGATCTTTGTGTCAGGTTTGCACACTTTATGATGTATGCTTCTTGTCATATAATTTCGACAAGACAGGTTTTTAGACGTTTTTATCATAATTTCATTGGCAGGCCGAACTATGCCCGCGGGCTGTACTTCAGAAAACCCTGCTCCCTCAGGTAAATAGGCGCAAAAAACACCTTTGCTAAGAACAACAGTTTTTCTCAGAAAAATAATGGTTGTTCTTTATTCCATAGGTCAACGTTAAGATCCATTTTTAACTAGTCAACAAAAAATTTATTGCATAAAATCAAATTGTTTAAAATACTGATTCAGCAAAGTTTGTCTTTGGTACGTCTCTAGTCTCGCAGAAATGCAGCACACGCATCAAGAAGAGAAAATTGTTTTGTAATGGCAAATAATTTGTCAATCTGAGATGTGATCCTTAGATTAGAACCAAGCTTATGGTACTCACAAATTTCAAAACAACAATCCACCATTTATTTGACTTTACAGTCTTTGTATAGCAAGCAGTTGTTGTACAGATAAATGTGGTTCTGAAAACAGAAACTATGTAGAAAATGACTAAAGAATGAATAAAACTTCAAGTGTCTTTTCACTTTTAAACAACAAGAGAGGGTGAAGCACTTTGTTTACATTCACACAACATTTTCTATAAAGAATTGTTTTGTCAGTAAAGATTGCATTGTTGAAAAGTCAACCTGTTTATTTTGGACAATTGTTTTTGTGTTTGTTTGGTAAGTATTAGACAATTATGTCACTTGAGCATTTGATTAAAGGTCGTTTTGGATTTAGTTGGTTTGGAGAACGTTTTTCTCATATTTACAGCCCTTCTTTTTCGTAGATGTAGGGCCACATTGTTGTAATGATAGGTCTTGCGTCAAATATCTGTCCATTGTTGTAATCGCCGATTGTTTTCGACAACAAAAAAACAGTTTGAATGTTACATAAAATAACATGGAAAACGCCAAAGAAAAACTGTATTAAATGGGATGCAGAGAATCTAAAAACAACTCAGTTCATTTCGCAAAAGGGACGTGACCAAGTCTAGCATGTTCCAAAAACCTGAAATGAAACGCAGCTTGACCCAAGAGCCGGATGATGCTGAACCCCAACCCAGCATAAACCAAGAACCATATAATGCGGATCCCCAACTGACCTCATATCAAGGAGCGGAAAATGCCATAATACCACCCAACCCCACTCAATTACATTTGCAGCAGGGTGACACAAACATCTACACAACTGGACCAGTTTACAACGCTCCAGTTAATATTGTGCATCAATACGCATCATCAGCTGAAACAAACAAAACAAATGAAGAAATTCAGGTTGTTATAAATTTGATGTTGTCGCTGAAACAAAGAGTTGAAGACATTGCCCGTGAAGAAACGTCTCTAGCAAATATTGTTCAAAGGAAAATAACACCTGTCAACCTTGCCATAGTTAGCAAGCCGAAGCGAGTTGATAACGAATTTCAAGCCACAGGACATTATCGCAGCAGAAAAGAACTCGCAAATATTTACAACATAGCACAAAGTGATATCACTGGTAAAGAAATGTTTTCTCGTGCAAAAGAAGCTGCCCAACGAGAAGCGGATAAGATTTTCGAAACAAATGAACTGAAATCAAAACAAGATTACGTGGAAAAACATGGAAACGTGGTCGGTGTGGTCGGACAAGCCGGAATCGGAAAGACGACTTCAGCCAAAAAGTGGGCCATGCAAGGTTTAAGTGGAGAGTTGTTCGGTGAGACGTCCTTTTTCTTCTACATTGTAATCAGGCACATCAATTTTAAAAAGAAGATGACATTTCTAAGGTTTCTTGTCTCCACCATGTCAATTGAACAAAAGTACACACCGAAAGAGGAACAAAGCATTCTTAACAATATTTGTAGTGACTCAAACGTTGTGATAATTTTCGACGGTTTTGACGAGGCAGCCATTAAGTCCTTTTCCAAAGAAGTTCCGCAACCCCAACTATATGAGAAGTCCAAAGCGAAATATTATTTGAAGCATTTGGCTGCAGGAAACTTGCTTCCACGTGCTCGGAAGATTTTCACGTCACGACCAACCCAGCTATACAAGCTCCATCCTTCATATCGACCCAGGTTCATTGTTCAAATACTCGGGTTGACACAAACGTCACAAAATGAGCTTGGACGTCAGATATGTGGAGACGGATACGAGGATATACAACAAAAGCTAGAGCAAAACCGCAATGCATTTTCATATTGCTATGTTCCTGTTAATTTTATATTGACCCTGGTCTACTTGATGAATTACGATGGAGATATTAAGTTTGTTTCACTTACTCGAGTCCTTGCTTTTACTTGTGGTCAATATCTCACAACCAATCATTTGAGGGGCCAAGAAGGTGAGTTGGACAAACTTGCAAAATTGGCCTATGATGCATTCCTAAAGATGGAGATTGTTTTCAAAGCAAAGGCTTTTGGAAAAGCTGGTATCAAGGAATCCACTGCTGATGCATTTACAAACACGTCAGTCACAAAGCACGGGAATCTCAAGCTGACGATATTGGATGGTCACAAAGTTCGGTATTTCTCTCATCTAATCTGGCAGGAGTTTTTTGCAGGTTTCTACCTGATGATGATTATGCATATTGACGAGTTTATGCAAATACTTAAACAACTCAAAGACGACAGATGGGAAGTTGTTTCCAAGTTTGTTTTCGGGATTTGTGATCCTTTGGTTTTCCATCAACTCGAGCCACTTGTTCCTGAAAGTTCTCATAAGGATTGGAACGAAAAGAAATCTTTGCTTTTGAATTTCATAAACTCCAAAACAAAGCTTAGCATTGAAGAAATGTTGCAAGTTTGCAGCTGGGCTCATGAGTCAAATGATCCAGAGATTGCTTCGTCTGTGGCCTCCTTACTTCCTGATGAGCTTAACCTTTATTCACCACTTAGTAATTCATCTCTCCTCCCAATTGACTACGAGAATCTTTCCTTCGTGATTCAACACAGAGCGATACCGGTAATAATGTTGTTTGTGAAGAGCATGTTAGGTCGGTTACTTAAGATACATTGGTGAATGTTTAGTAAAGATTTTGTTTCCTCATTGTTAATCTTTTGCAGCCAACTTGTCAAAATGTTTCTATGACATTCATTTGTGACTCGGTCAATACATAGACGAGATGGTAACGCCGAAAAAGGTCTCAGTTATAAACAAAAACAATCAAAATTTAGTTCAATAGCTACATGAATGGGTAACTTAATGTTTACCAACTGCACAATTCCCAGGGAAAATCACCACGTTTTTAATCATGAAACTGTATGAAAACAAAGAGGCCCAAACAGACCGAGATCCCCGAAAATCGAAAGAATTTTAGAAACGTCACGAAACTTTAAAAACCTGTTGATAGCAAATACATTAAAATGTTGTTTATTTATGTTACGCGGACTTAAAAATGGTGGTAAAAGTTTTGCCACGTAATAGTGTCTTTAAGCATGTAGATAAGTAAAACCACCTGGATTTATGAGATAAAATATGCACAAAGAATGTGTGTAAAATGAAGTTAAATGTGAAAAGTGTGTTAATGGTAATGTTTGATTTAAATAGGCTGAACAAATGGAATAAAATATTAACTATCCTAAATCAAAGCAAATCCTGACAATAAGAAACTACATATAAGTTACAATAATTTTTTTTCACTATCAAATAAAAAAATGACCCTAACCTAAACTTTGTTCAAACAGCCCAAATTAATTCGGACGTTCTGATTTACTTCAAAATGATTTGGTTTATTCATTCACCACCGCATGGTAAAATAGTTTTTATCGGTCTGCCCGCCTCTTGTTGCTGAATTCTAAATGGGTTTATCACGGATATCTAAGTCTGTCACAACTTCAAACATTTGTTGCTTTTTAAATGAAAATATTTCAAAGGACGCACCTTACTTGATAAATTTCCAAATTTAAAATAAAACAGAAACAGGTATTTGCATGTAACGATGCAACGATATGAAGATGTTTTGTCAGATATGTGTTAACACCCAATTCTAACAACATGCGCCACTGAAACATTCACGAGTGTTAAAAATACTCTGTTCAGCTGAAGAGGCTCGACCTCTCACGCAGCAAGATTCGCAACACGGAAGCAGCTTCACTTGGTCCTTGCCTTTACAACATCAAGGAGCTTATGCTGAATAAGTGTCAATTTGTTGGAGAAGCTTTTGACAAACTCTGCGATGGATTAAAAAATCTAACAAAGCCGGTAAAAACTTTTGTTGCCTAGATTCCATTGCAAACAATGCCAGATTACTCGCTAAATCCACAATGTGTTTTTGTGCTGTTTCGTACATCTTCAAACGCATTTGTGGCTCGGGTTTGCCACCGACAATTTAAAGCCCGTATGATGCGACGTGCGTGAAAAAGGTTGCGGAGCACAGGCCTAGACGGATCTAGCCTTTCGTTCATACAATGCAACGCTGTTTAATGGCCCGGAGATACCGATTACTGTCGATGTGTCAAAATGTTGCAATTTTGAACTCTAACAGGACGTTGTGAATATAGATCTGTAAACAAACACGTAACCTTACCCAGTGTGACGTCAAAATAAAGCAGAAGATAAATTATGTATTTTTCCGAATATGCTCATTGCGTTCAGTTATTTTTTTAGCGTAACAGATATCGTAACATTTAAAACGAGCTCTTATCCGAATTTTAGTGTGTTGCATTTTTTATTTACTAGAATTTGTCACCACGTTAAATCAAACAATATTTGTTGCATTTAAATCAGCTGACGAGACTCGACTTCTCCTGGAACACGATCGGCAACACGGAAGCAGATTCACTGGCCCCCTGCCTTTACAACATCGAGAAACTTACGCTGTATGAGTGTAATTTTGTAAGTGAAGGTTTCGAGAAACTCTGCGATGGAGTGAAAAAGCTAACAAAACCGGTAAAAACTTGTTAGTCTATCCTGTGCGAAAAATATGTCTCCTTCTCAACAACAACGATTACTATTTGTTTCAGATACGATAAATTTATGACAATAAGCACAAAAGAAACAAATAATGAGAGACAAACTACTTAGTAGAATTAAAAAGCATACAAATGCATCTAATAATAATGTCAGCATTGAAAGAAACAGAAAGCGCATACCTTTTTTCCTCGTGTGTTACCATTACACCATGTCGTCACATGCACAAGGTTTGGTGTGAAATTTAATTGTGGAAACAAATTGAAGTCGTACCAAAATAACTACAAGTAATGCTGTAACAAACATTCACCAAAAACTAGTTCAAAAATCACACCGAACCCGACATTTTGTTAAAAACGTCCAAATTAAACTAAAAATTCAGATTTTACTCGGTTGAGTGCAGGGTTACCATTCCCTCGTAAAATTCCGGACGATTTCATTAAATACCTTAGGCCAATGGTCGCCAAACTTTTTTGCGACGTGGACCGGTTTTAAAACTAAAATTTTGTTGCGGACCGGTGTTCAAAAAACACAAATGTTCAGAAATAAAGTTTATTACAGCTCATACTAGTTATTATAAGTTTAATTTGTTAAAAAAAAGAGCTGGTTTGACCGCGCTTCCATCTAACTAAGAAGTATCACACCGACACTCACAATGTGTCCTTCACTTCCAATCTGTTTAGCGGTTTCGTCGCAGCAAAAACCTAGACTCGTGTAAGTGGGACATCAGAAATGGTAGCAAAGTTTTCAATGCTTTTATGGTAACTGTTAGATTTATTAGTTTGCCATGCCCAACTGCTACAAAGTAGAGGTGTAACGATTTTTGATATGCCGAATTATTAGGCCGACACGGCCATTTCTACAAAGATGTGTTGTGTAATTTGTTGCGATTAGACTGAAATTGAATCCTTTTTGAACATAAAATCAAAGCGTAAAACGTGTATTTTCTGCAAAATAAGTTACCAATGCAACCTTTCAAACTATAACTAATGTTGTCAATCATCATAATTTTTGAAACATTATCGTTTTTACCACTCCAATGTCAAAATGTTTTTCCACTCCCGTGCCTTAATATGTCAAAAATAAATCAGCTGGCACAAGAAGAACACATAAAATGCCTATTGTTTACAAGACGGACTGCTTTACCGCGAATTTAACCAAAATGTTTGAAAGCATATTAACCGGAAAATGTACAAGGCCCGGTAACGAATTCCTAACGGACCGGCACAGGGCCGCGGCCCGGTTGTTGTCAACTACTGTTAAGCGATACGAAACATGACTGGTGATTCGGCCGAATTTTTCAGCAAAACTGCCGAGTATTCGTTTAAAAGTTAAGCTGGTTTGGTACATCTCCACTATTGTACAAATGTAGGTAGCAACATGATTCATTAAAAACAGCACAGACAACAGCTAAAACGTAAAATTAAAAATTAAAAGTCCCTTAGGAAAAGAATACAGAGAAGTTTTGCAGGTTATGCTACAAGACGCTAAATTTACGAACATTGCCCCTTTGCACATATTTAGTTTGGTACATAAAAAGGGGGAGAATTATTTTTTTCCTACAGCCCTGTGCTGCTACACCCTATTGTTGTTGAATGATCCGACCCAATTCTAAGTTCGTCACAGTTTAGTGCATTTTTACAGAAACTTGAATTACAATCACCATCAAAAATGATAAAATTTTAAATAGTTAACCGGAATCGAAAAACGGAAATGTATTTGCAAAAAAAATGTTTTTCGGAGAAAACATTACAAACATGTAAAACAAGGCCATATCAAATTATAGCTTGTTTTGTATTTTTTTTGTCAAAATTGATCGTGGCGTTAAATGTAATGGTAAGTATTGCTTTAAATCAGCTGAAGCGACTCGACCTCTCCCACAACAAGATCGGCAACGTTGAAGCAGCTTTATTAACTCCTTGTCTTCCAAACATCGAGGAGCTTATACTGAATGAGTGTGAGGTTGTAAGTGAAGCCTTCGAGAAACTCTGCGATGGAGTAAAAAAGCTAAAAAAAAACGGTAAATCTTCTTGATTTATATGCTGTAAAAAAACACATACCTTTTCTCAACAGCAACGATTACTGTTTGTTTCAGATACGATAAACTTATCACAATAAGCACAAAAAAAACAAATAATAAGAGACAAACTACTTAGTAGAATTGAAAAGCATACAAATGAAACTACTAATAATTATGTAGCCATTGGATCAAACAGAAAGCGCGTACTTGGTTTGCTCGTGTGTTGCCATTACACTATGTCGACATTCGCACAAGTTTTAATGTAAGATTTAAACGTGTATGCAAGTTGAAATTGCACTCACGCAACCGCAAGGAATGCAATAAACTTGAAAAAATGTTAGCCTGAAAAACGCACCGAACCCGACATCGTGTTGGCAAATATTCCAGTTGGACCAAAATTTATTTACCAAGGGCAAATTAGGCCTTCTGTCACGTCAATCCTGAATCATGCTTGTTTTATAAAACAATACGGCAAGGCGTAATCCGAAGTTGTATGTTTTATGTTCAGTTTTACCAAAAATCTTTTGTTGCAACGTTTAATGTAATATTAATTGCTGCCATAAAATCAGATGAAGGTCGACCTCTCCTGGAGCACAATCGGCAAATCCGGAGCAACATCACTGACTGGTTGCCTTCACCACATCGAAGGGCTTGTTCTAGATGAATGTGGATTTGAAAGTGAAGGTATAGATAATCTCTGTAACGGAGTGTGAAAGATAACACACCCGGTAAAAACAAGACAGCTTCACCACATGAAAGATGTGGAAAAACGAGAGACGATTTATCTGCCGGAATAACTACAAAACTTATCAACCCTTAACACACAGCGTTCCCAATTTCTTGCGCAATGTTATACTAAGGTGTAACTCACAACTTACCTACAAAACCGCACTAGGCCTAGACCCGCAACACTATTTCTAACATAATGTTGTAATTGTCGGTTCAAAGCAAACGAATTCTTTTGTCTCAAAATACAAACAATGTTAAACAATAACATCCCACGTAAAGGTATCAAAAATATTTGACTTGAAATAAACAGCTTTCGGTATATGTTAGCATCCAGCATAATGTACAACAACGCGAAGTGAAACATAATGCAGCCCATATTTGTTTTATTCGTGTATTCATATAACACCAGAAAGCCCGACACACGTACAACTAACAAGTTTCAAGCTGTGGTTGTTTCTGTTTTTTTAACGGCTGTACACATTCATCTCCGCGGCCGTAGTGCGCTGTAGTAATAAACCCAAATTCGGGGGGGGGGGGGGGGGGGGGGGGGGGGGGGGGGGGGGGGGGGGGGGGGTTGCATCTGTACAATATGCAGTATTAGTTTCGTGGCACGTTTGATCCATCAAGTGTTACAGACTTTTTTGACCTTGACATCTGACACAATCGATGATACGATGATGTAATGGAAATAATTTTGTTAAACAAATCTTCAGTTTGACTAAAACATCACATTGCAGTTAGCATGCCCAATGTTGTTAAACATTTCAATTTACAATCAAATCCCGACTTGCATAAAACAATACTCAAACCTGGACTTAATTTGCGGATATTATGAAATAATAGTAAATGTATTTTAACAAAACCTACCACAAACTAATATAAAATTGGAAAATAGGTTTTGTTAAAGCAAATAAAAAAACCTGCATAACTAAACAATTAATCGTTATCGTAATAAGAGTTTTGTAAAAACTCTTGTCAATTCTTGTTTCAGATGGAACTTCTTGATCTAACTTCTAACGGACTGACAAATGAAAGTGATGAGTCATTTGCACCATGCGTCCACAATATCAAAGTTTGGGAAGTTCGGGATAATCACATCACAGAAGCAGGGAAGAATATCATCAGATCAGAGTCTCAAAGAAAAGTCGAGTTTTAAATCCGAAGTAAAACCTGAACTTTGTTCCATAACAATCTTAAACACACTTACTCTGTGGAACAATGCTTTAAATAAATACTTGACCAGACAAATAAATTTATCGATTTGACATTATTCCATCACTAATGATGGCATTTGCCATTGCCTGAAAGTCCGATGGAATATGTCATTATTGTCCACTGTCTGGGTCAGTATCTTTTAGTGACAAATTATCAACTGTCATGTTTGTTACAAACATTATTATTTGCGCTTAACACTGACAAGCATAGGCGCCGAACATGAGTGTGTGCAAGGTATTTCGCATCAACGTAAAAGTCGCAAAACCAACTGACGTTTTGTGCCAAACCAATTTTATGCATAAACTGTCGCCACATGCGCACTCCATTTGGCTTTATGAGGAATTAGAACTAGGGGGGGGGGGGGGGGGGGGGGGGGGGGGCAGACAACATCCTAAAACTGAAAAGTTTTTTTTAATAGCCAATACATGAATGTCATCTTTCTACAATTACTGTTGTCATCTTTGTACACAACTGTTAAAATTGTTTTATTTTTATTTCATACCAATCAATCCTTCCGTCGTACTTTTACGTCGCCTTTTGTCTGCTTTCTTTTAGTGACGTTTATGGCGGGTGCTTTTTTGCTGCGTAGATCATTCTTTAAAGTTGGCAACATGGGCTTTGCTTTGTTTCTTATTATGAAGAATTGTGTGCCTGCCCGGTTTGTTGTTTTAGTATCGTGACGCAAGTTGTCTGACGTCACAAATTCAGTTTCAAAATCACATCGGTTGAATATCTTGGTATGAGTTCGGCGTCTATTCTTACCACTTTTTTGTGATTATAACATTATAAAACTAAATGAGAAATCCTACAGATTTTTACCTTGAAATAACTGTCCCTATACATGTGTTGTATAAAGTAATTGGACTAACAATTTTTATGTTTTTGTTGCGTTTATGACCTAAACTGGCCTTCCTAGATGTATATGAACGTAAACACTGGCAATAAAACATCAAAAATATTTTTGTTCGTGACAACCTCATGATTTGTGTTCTGCAAAATCCAGTGTCGCTTAATGCTGTAACTGAGGGGGGGGGGGGGGGGGGGGGGGGGGGGGGGGGGGGGGGGGGGGGGGGGGGGGGGGGGGGTGTCGTTCGCCATGCTTCTGTTTAGTAACGTCACTAGGGGTTGTCCCTCGTTGTTTCGTTTACAAGATTTATTGCAAATGTCAAATTTTGTGTGGAGATAAAAAAATAAACCCAACTTAGGTGTATAAGACCCAAACCATGCGACTTCGAAACCAAACTCTGTGACACGTTGAAAAAAACAAGGTTTTATCTTTCCTTTAGACGTTGTTTTTGGTCACAAAAAGTGTAAATTTTTCGCATATCTCGCACACCATCTAGTGGCGTCTCTAAAGTAACTTTCTTCAGTTGTATTCAACAAATTAGGTCACCCATATATAATGTACATTCTGGTGTTTTATGCTTTGCGCCTTTCTGATTTGTATATCTGTTCATATTGTGGTAAAATACTTCCTTTATTCTGTAACTGTCGTCTTATTTTATCAATCGTTTCTGCGCCCCTGCTGGCCTATCTAGCATGCGGCGCCGCTCTACCTAGTACTCTATAGTCTATGCCGCCTTAACTCTTCGCTTGTAGTGTTTATTTCATTTAAATGTATGCATTAGGTTATCACCCCATTTTTGTGTTCCTGCTTTTCCGTTTTCTTCTTTTGTAACTATTTTTATCAATGAAGACGACATGATAATTTGTTTTATCGGCCGGTCGTCACATGTTGAGGCAGGGAGGGACTCTACTGCACAAAAAAACTTTTTTCTGATGCATACTTTATACGTCCGTTGCATCATTATTGCAAGCTCAAAGTAAACCAATATTTTATTTGTGACATTTTGACACACCATTCGTGAGGGAGTACATGACCCAGGTAATTTAAACAATAACATGGAAGCACAAAATAGAGGTCAATACAATTGAACGTGATAGAAAGGAAATGTAGAAATACCTGGCTGCGCAATACAAATGAGCCAACCCAAAAGTTGTGTGTATGGCGGGTTTGACAACAGTCGGCTCAGGGCCGCGAGAAACGAAGTTATGTGTTCACACTACTGCGCAGCTCGGCGATCGTTTTTTAGTCTCAAGATTCTCCAACCTCGCAGCCGTCAAAGGACATATTTAGGCTCAAAAAAATATGTACGCAGGCAAACGCTAGGGATGCGATTGAGATTTCTTCCTGGCCCAATGTCAAAAATCAAATCTTCAACTAGTGTGAATCTTTACTAAATTCTGAATCGTAATTATTTCGGCAGCTTTGGGAATTTAGATAAAAGAAGTTTCGGGACGCGATGTTAAATTCCAATAGATTCCTATTGCCTAATTATATCTTACACCAAAAACTGCCTCCCTAAATCAAAACTGCATCAACGGCTTAATACCAGGGAGGAGGCAATCATAGAAACGTAGAAAAAGCAACTAATACAGTGTAAAACAAATAAGTGAATAGTGTGTGACAAAGCGAGGTATATGGCCGAACAGTAAAATATAAGTGACAAAACAAACCAATTAAACTGGCTTAGTAAAAGCTAAATCAAATATAGCAGCATTTCTACCCGTGCGTTTTAGAATCCCCTTTAAAACTTAAAATAATACTAAATCGAGTCACATCTCAAATCACGAGCTGCAGCTTATTTGCATGCAAGTTTTGTCGCATGGTGGAGCCAATGTGCGATTTGTCAAGTTCTGCAACCAGGCTGTGTGAGCTGAGGTGCTCGATTTATGCGACAGAACCCGAACGAGATTTGTTTGCAAAAATAGGATTCAAGGCACATGAAGACTTCCGACACTCACCAAAAGCCAAACTTATTATTCAGTTTTTCTTTAAAAGCTTAGAACATGGAACTTTACCTCTCTACGATTCTGACACAACTTTCATCACACATCAGATTTCATGCCTGGAATTGCCAGACTTTGCACGACTTTTTAGTTTACACTTAAATACGATAAACCCTTCAATAAAGGCCTTTTGAGTTGATAGTGCGATGCATTAAGTTGCGACTAAAGAAAGGTGGTGGCGCTAAAGAGCGGATCACACGACATTACAATTCCAATCTTGACAGACCGTGCTGTCCTGATGCTTTCGGAATCGGAAACAAGTTTAGTCCAAGACCGATTTCTCCCAATATTTATTCTGCATCACTTTCATGGTTGAAGCTGTTGTTTTAAGGCTGCATTAAAATACACAAATCAACGTTTTAACTGCGGATATGTCGTGAGTTAGAATCTGGTATGGCGCCTTCAATGGCCCTGGCGTACTGTGATTTATATATGAGTGTGTCGTGATCGCTCGTCTGCATAGGCGCTTCAGGGCTGATCCCAATTATGAATTTATGTTCGTCTTAACTGGTCAATCTTGCGATCGCCTACTGCACAGCTAACATATGTCAGCTTTAAGAGGCAGGCAACGGTGATTGTGATTCGACTTTCGGCGGATTCTCCACTGAGCATGCGTAGCTCAGTTGGTAGAGCTCGAGTCCCGGAAAGACTCCAGTCGTGGATATGGTGGTAAATGCTTGGTGACCGGCTGATTTGGTATGGCGCCTTCAACGGGCCTGGCGTGCTGTAATTCGGACATGTTTAAATGCTTTAATTTCAGTTAAATGGCTTATGACGCTAAGCGTGTTGAGGCATTCATCTTCATGTTACGCAACATTGGCATTTATGCGTGATTGTTACATGGGACTTCATAAACGTATTATTTTTCCTTTACATGTACTCCAAATCAATAACAGCATATTCAGTTACAAAAAAGTGGAAACAAAACTATAAGCAACATCCTGCAACTGTTTCCGCAGCTAAAAATTTAGTTTTTGTTATAATGTTGTAAATTTAACTCCATATTGTGCGTTTGTTTTGAGATGGCCCATTTTGAAATGAATCAAATTTAAACGTAATAGATAGTACAAGTAATAACACCAGCGCAATATTACTCCTGTTTATTAAAAACTATTATCCATAAGTGACGCGACTTTGTTTGTTTTTTGTTGTATTTTTCGACATTCAGGCGACAGTCTGAAAACTGAAATTGCCCTTTGTCGTGTCGTTATGCAACAAGACGAAACGATTAGTGGAAAACTGATGCCCCAGTAATTAAACAAAGTAGTGAAAAAGGCTAACAGAAACAGTATAGTAAAGAATGGAATACACAAATTACAATCGTTTGCAAGCTGACAGGTAAACTTGAACAGCATTAAAAAAAAAAGATTCGCTTTGCGTAAACCAGGATGTCCGAAAAAATATAGCGAAGAATAATATTTGTAGCAACGTTGTGAAATGACGATACACTAAGCTCGGTGTCTGCAGACAAAAATTTTCTGCAGTAGTGTTGATAGCAGAGTAATTCGGCTGATAATGGGCATTGAAGGTATAGGTGTTTTATTGTTACTAAACCATGACAAGCACAACGACGCCCCCCCCCCCCCCCCCCCCCCCCCCCCCCCCCCCCCCCCCCCCCCCCCCCCCCCCCCCCCCCTGTATTGGTTGTTGGTGTAAAGAAGTGTCTTTTAAGTTTAAATTTAAATGCTGAATGACTCCAAGCAGCAAATTTCTTGTGGAAGCTCGTCCCACAAGCGGGTGAACTTGCGAAAAAAACGAGTAAAATTTTTGATTGCTGTGACAATGAATGGAGCTAAGTTTAAGTGGATGACGAAGGTCGTAAGCAACCATGTCTTTGACGAAATGTGGTCTTCATCCAAGCAAATAAGAAGGTCTGATGACACAGCTTTGTTGTTTAATAAGGTATTTCACATCTGGCATTCAACGTGTTATGTCTGGAGCAGAAGTGTTTTTAAATCTTCACCGAGCTGGAGAAAAAGGCGATGCCCAGCAACTAGCCATGACGCGAGAAACAAAAGAGCGGTTTGCAGTTTCTTATAAAAAGTGCTTGACGTCTACTGAAGAAGCGCAAACTTGGTTGAGTGAAATCGTGAAAAAGGCAAGTGGCAAGGTATGTAATGCAGTTTTATAGTCATCAACTTAACAAACTGGTGGAATCGAATATTGACAATACATCAACCTAGTTTTCGACATGTCTGGTTGTGTAGCTATTGTAGCTTTACATTGCTGCAGGGTTTTTCAAAAAGTTATTCGCAAAAGCTAAACCTTGTTTTCTTAGCTGCAGCAAAACATAAACCTACTTCATTTATTTCATATCACTGTAAGTCTTGTGAAATTAAACGCGATTTTTATTTCTTAAGTAGTTCGTGCCCTTTCAGTTTTAGTGTTCAATGGGATTGTTTGGTTATCAGATTTAGTTTCTTATTTAAATATTTAAAGCAGTGCTTTGGGATTTTTAATAAGCCACGTTAAACGATCACTGACAACTTTGCCGACGCACGCTCCTTTTTTGCGTAAAAGTGTTTCATATTACGATTGTTGGCACTTTGCAAAGAGTTTCGATGTTTTTCTGTAACTTTCGGTTAGATTTATCTGTTTAATCATTTTAATAACGAAGATCCAGAGGCCAGGTGCCTGGTCTAAGACCCTGGGGTCGTAGTTTATAGCATCATAGTCTTTGTATGTGTTTTCACAATATGTGCAAAATATAAGAAGGACAGTTACTGGTATGAAAAGACCAGACGAGAGAGCGCTTATATTTAACTGTGAGATTTGAAGTTGTTATGTCACGATTGATGTAATCATCAACATCATGACATCATTAACAGTCATTTTGGCACTCGTTGCCTTCATAACAATGATAACTGGGTACAAAATTGGGATGAAATCCATGTGCTTGTTGGCACAATCACGGTGATAAAACGGTTCAAAGGCGCGCAGTTCAGCGGTGTAAGACAGTTTTAGTGTCCCTTGAAATCTGAAACCTCCATTGTTGTTTCTGGGATTTAGTTTTTTATTTGAGTATTTGGTGTAGTTTATGAGATTTTAAAGCCCCTTTATTTCATTTTTTTATTTTATTCATTACCTATCCGACGACCACGCTTAGTCCGACCCTTTTCTTTTTTGTTATTCAGTACAGCAATTGTGAGACTTTTATTTAGACTCGTAAGATTAATAAAAAAAGAACAAAGGAATTGGTTAAATAAAATGGATAAAAGCAGCGGAAATTGGTTGAATAAAATACTTCTTTCCTTTTGCGTTTGTTACGTTGCGCCCTTAAAAAGTTTCAGGATAATTTTTTTATTACATCATTAAATTTACGACTCTGTAAATATGTTCTGCCCTGTATGTCTCGTTTCGTTAGTAGCTAAGGACATCGCAGTAAATTTCTCTTCCCAGTTTAATGAACTTTTTCCTGTTCCTGTTTCTGGATTCTTTACATCATTGATCAAGCCCCGTTAACCTTGAAAAAAGACTATGTGTCGTTTTCTGCTTTAAACCATTGTTTTGCGACTTACCTTGAAATAGAGAAATCAGCGAAATGCCGTACAGGGCATTTGATATACTTGTGTATTTAACCAGCTTGATTTGTTAATGTTTTTGTGTAGTTCTCACCGAAATTAGGCCCAAACCCCAACGTACAAGATTAAAACTCAAACAGATCCCAAATGCATGAAACTACCGGTCGTAATTTTACTGGATGTGAAGTTGGGCAAAAAATAAGATTTTTTCAAAAATAAGCAAGAACCCAACAAAAAACCCCGGCCGGAATTATTTTTCTGCTGTGAGAAATCATAATTACAATGGAAATGCAGATATGATTTTCGAAAAACATTTTAGGATACCAGTTTACTGGAAATATTTGTCCTCGAAAGGCAGAGACACAGTTAGTTCCCATTGCGGGCATGTAAAATCTTGCCGTTTTATTAGTCATAACGTCCAGGTTAGGAACATTTTTGACATTTTAAACACTGTTGGTACGCGCTTTTAAAACTCGTCAGGATTTTATTGGTGACTTCATGACGATGAGTTGAATAGGTTTTGCCCGATCTTGTTTTTCGCGTTTGAGAATCACTCTGCGACCATGAATGGCGACACCAAGCACTTCTTCCCCAGTAGTCCTCTTGTTCAAAACTACATATAGTATTTGTCTTTTTACCTTAACTAATGGCTATAAAAAATATTGTTGTAACAGGAGACAATTACTGCGCTGGAAGATCTTTGCAGTCCATTAGTGGTCTGGTTGGACAGCTTACGCAATACAAGCTGCATACGAATGCAGACGCAATGTGGTGGAGAGGGCCTGAGGACAAACAATTTTGGTATGGATTGAATAAAAACAAACTGTTTAGCCAATATCACAATGTCTTTTGATTTGCAGCCGCCAATCCGCAACTGGTAACGTTCCGTTGCGGGTTTATACTGACGACTTTACACAACCGTCATTTCAACACACGTTTCTAACCACTTATTTTATGATAGGATATTGCCTGTGCTTACTAACTGCCACAGCAAGACCTGAACTACCATTCTACTTGTCTATAGTCCTATGTTTCTGTCTTGGCCACGAAAGAGGAGTGATAGGTTTTTGTTTAAATCATGTTTCACCCCTAGAGCAATGAAGTTAGATTTACTGACATTTTATAATGTATTGTATCGTGCCGTTGTAACTTGTTAGCATTTTTTGATAAATTTACGACTATGCATTAAATGTTTTACCCAGCACCACATATATTTTTCTTCTGTTCAAAGTATTGACTTATTTGTGTCGTTTCTCTTTAACAAAAAGCTTAAAAAGATGTTTGCTTGTTACACACTTTAATTACGGCACCTTCTAGAAAAGTGCTCTTTGAAGTTTACACTAGCTTAGTTATTTTCATTTTACTTGAAAACTTTACTGATAATGTTTGGCAAAATCAATATGGTCGACAAAAAATCAAAATAGTCGTTATTCACATTTCCCAGGGTTTGTAATTTATGTGCACGATTCTGGCATAATTTTACTGACCGCGTGGGTCTAAACACATACATTTGTTGACAGGACATTACTTGATCTTACCAAGTGCAACAGCAAGACCTGATTTGCCCTTCTACTTCTACATGCTTTGGTTTATCTATGTTGGTCAAGAAAAAGTTTGGTGAGCTATTTGAGTTCCTAAAGTAGTAACGGTGTGTTCTTTTGTTTTTGCTTTCTTTGAAAAATATGAATTCATTCTTTAGGTAATATCACAATGTCTAAGACAGTAATGCCATTTAAAAACCTGCTAATAAATAGCAGGTTGTATATATATGGAAAACAACTTTCTAGATTAGTACATGTTTCAATAAAACTAAACATTGATAGGATTAATTTATCGTAACCAACGATACCAGCAACCATGTGGTCTGATACAAAATGGTGGTAATAAGCATAAAAGCGATCAGATCAGTTAAGTAGGAAAATGCTTGGAAGTCTGTAAGAAAACTAAAATAAGTTTTCCTTTACAAGTATTTTGCTGCGTACAAAGATTTTCATATTGGGATTGTTGCACTTTGCAAATAGTTTCAAAATTTTCTGTAAGTTTTTGTTACATTTTTTATACATTATTTACTTTTATACATATAACAGCCTGAAGTTTGTATCATCATAGTACACTGGGGGGAAAGGGTATTGGTATTTGGGTTTTGCATCGGTGCTTGCAGTAAGATATTTGCAAAAACTAAAACTACATCCTAATGACATTCAATGCGAAATTCGAAAGTATTAACAGCAAATAGACGATAATAACAAACAAAGCATATTTTGTAAATCTAACATCTAACATAAAAAAAACATCTAATCTCGATTTATGGATTTTTATGTTGTTATTTTCGCTAAACTTCTCCCAAGAAACGCCACTTAAACGATGTGTTTGTACAGGTCAGGACTTCTTGAGGATCTTGGGACATTTGCTCTGTAGGCCATCTTAGGCATGCGACTTCAAGATAGTTCACACACCGGATGCGAAGCACTCGAAAAAAACGACACAGTTTGTTGAAGAGAGGCCGGCAGCAAAAGGGTTTCTGTGCCATTTTTCCAAAGGTAATAAGGAACAATGTTTGATGGACGGGCCCGGGTTAAAAGTCAACACAAATACGATACAAACCAGTTTACTTACACATATTACCTTTAAAGCTTATGCGATGTCGTACATAGTCCAATCTTACATATTCTGCTTTGTAAAACGTAATTTACAACCAATATGTTCACGAGTTTGCCCCCTGAATTCGTTTGCTGGGACACACCCAGGTCTGAAAACCATAACGTTGGTTTTGTCTGATTAGACCGTAATTCCGGCCCTTGCTTGACGTTTGCAAAAACCTCATGATATTTGATTTACTGAAAAACCTGGCAGTATATGATTTTAAAATGAGACAGATCGGCTGTAGACCCCCCCCCCCGGGTCTAAATCAGTGGTTTTCAACCAGGGCCCATGCCCTCCAGGGGGGGAGGGGGTGCACGAGCTTTGTTCTGGGGGGCCGCAGGTGTAGATTGACCAGAAACACCTACTAAATGTCATTTTATTTTTAAGTGTACTCTCTAATTCAATCGACTATTTCACATATATTTGTCTATATTGAGTTTTTTCACGATAATGGATTCTTGTTTACTCTATTCGGCTTGTTTAAAGCCGCACTTAGTACCGAATTACAAAACGAATTTGCCATTTGTATTTTTAGGGGACCACAGGTCCTACAGGATTACTTGAAGGGGGCCACGAGGCCCAAAAGTTACTTTTGGTGGCCTTGGTCCACGAAAATTTGAGAAATACTGGTCTAAATACTTATATTGGTTAACATGCCATTACATGCGCTTACCAAGTGCGAGAGCAAGACCTGATCTGACCTTCAACTTCTCCGTGCTCCAGTTTCTTTGTGTTGGTCAAGAATAAAACTGGTGAGCTTGTTTGTTAATGATTATCGATCGTTGTGTTAAAAACCTCACTTATGTCAAATTTCATTTTCCACGTCCTCCATGGTTTAAACGACTGCTATAAAATATTAAAAAGTAATCTAAATTAGGAAATCGTTTCAGCATTAACTCATCGCAGCAAATACCGACATTTTGAAGTTTAGTGTTGTTTGTGTTTCGTCAGGAAACGAATGTTATCGGTGATTTTACGACGCTGCTTTAATGTGGTTGCCTGGATCGAGGACCGCTATCTTATAAGCTTCATTTTACAGTTCAACTTTTTCTAATACTTGCAATCATACAGAAGCTTTGTCAAGTAACTTTTTTCATTCTGGTATTGCAGAGAAATTACAAAGTAGTTGTTCGTTTGCGCAGTGTTTCATATTTGGATGGTGCCTACATCGCAAACTGTTTTTTAATTCTGTATGTGCTAACAGACCGTTAGGTCAGAGACGCATGTCATGCCCGACCTTTTTGCGCAAAATTTGCCACATGGAAACACGTTTTGTGTTTATTGCGGCACTAGGTACAAGATACACAAATAGCTTCTTATTAAAATGATTAAAGTATGTCACTCGAATAAGGATGTCTGATTTCTGAAATATTCTGCCAGCCAAAACCAAATACTCCCTGATTTTTTTTTATTTCACGCAACCGACATACCAACACAGGTTTTTAAACACTTATATTTGTTGTCAGGACATTGTGACGGAAGCACAAATGCGAGACATGACATCGGGTGCAACGTTTTGAATTCCTGGTCAGTGACGAATAGAGTAACTAAACTGACCAAGTTCAAGGCGCCATGCAAGTATTTTTGTATTCTTAATTTTTCCTCGATTTTTCTGATCGAACATAAAGCTAACGGAACGTTGATCTGTGATTAAAGTAAAATGCCTGCCTTTGAGAAATTGAGACCACTTACGAGAGGCTTCGATGATAGCCGAAGCTTCTTTTTCAACAGCAGGATAATTTCGCTCGCATTTGTTGAGCGTACGGGACATGTACGCCACGGGTCGACCATCGTGTGACAATATCGCTGCTACGGCATTGTTGCGTCATGCAACATGGTGCGATTTGCTAACCATGGTGTTAAAATAACACAGACAATCAATTATTTCCGTCATGCCACAAATAACAGGCGAACGGCAGAAGGATGTGATATTGCTCGGTTTGCTCAGATGGGACAGGAAACGTTTAGGCTTGCGTTGTTAAAAGAAACAAACCATGCATTTCAAAAGTAATAACATTCTTTGTCGGAACTATTGTAACTTTATTCGCATGTATTCTCTTGTTGTAATGTAAAGTTAGAAGCGCATGACGCAAGCTGGTAACCGGATAAAGGCCGCGCCCAGTTGCTTCAGTATATATATCGAGGCCTCGCCCAGCTGCAGAGGGATTATGATTATGTTTTTGACTTTGTAAAGTCTTGTATTTGTGTAATTCTACCTTGCATTGCATCTATTAAAATCAGGAGTTGGTGTGGTAAAGGTTGTAAGTATTTAGGGGCATAGCCCTGCTAAATAGTTTAACTCTAATTTAAAAGTACGGCACAGAGGTCTATAAGCGTAAGAGTGAATTCACGCCTGATTAAGTATAAAATTAGATTTTAGCTTGTGACGTCAGTTTAGGACTTGAGACAGATAATTCAGTCTCAATAGGCTAACTGAAGGGGGGGGGGGGGGGGGGGGGGGGGGGGGGGGGGGGGGGGGGCATAATCAGATGCTTCGGTTTCTACTTCAAACGAAACGTTGCCTTTAATTGCCCCTAAGCTTGCTTTTCCAAGATCATATTTCAAGAAATTAAAAGCTTCAAGAGGCTTACCTTGCAGAGGAAATTCAGTAGCTGACAATAGGGGTAGAGCCTTTTCCGAGAAATCTACAATCCANGTAGAGCCTTTTTCGAGAAATCTACAATCCATTTCGCGTAGTATGCAAATAATCCATTCACCCGTTTCAGTTCTTTGGCAGAAGTTGGCGGGCGCATATCGAGTAACGGTTGCAAACGGCTTGGATCAGGACGTACTTCCCCGTGGGACACACGATATCCAAGTAGGTCCAAACTTCTCACACCAATTTTTGACTTTGCTTCATTAAAAGTCAAACCGTCAGTTCTGGCAGCCGCCAGCAAACGGTCAAGATTTTCTTTGTGCTCTTTTTCGGTAGCACTAGTTACAGCCAAGTCGTCAAGATACGCATACACTTTAGTTAATCTATGGCGCTGTATAAATTCGTCCATAACTCGCTGAAACGCTGCAACTCCATTAGTCACACCAAAGGGCAGTCGGCGAAACTGATACAGCCTCCCGTTGGCTTCAAGTGCGGTCATTGGTCTCTCTTCAGGAAACAGTGGAATTTGATGGTAAGCGGACTTCACATCCAATGAACTGTATACAGCGTCATTTGCGATCTTGTTCACTAATTCTTCGATTCGAGGCAAAGGATAAGCATCTAGGTAAGTGAATTTATTAATAGTTACTGAATAGTCGATGCAAAGACGCTTCTTTCCTCCATGTTGTTCGTTTTGTTCCACTACCAACACTTGGGCTCGCCAAGGTGATTTTGCTGGTTCTACGATTCCTGCCGCCTGCAGACGTTTAATTTCCGATTCGATGAAATTGCGATCATCAGGGCTATATCGGCGTGACTTTGTGGCAATAGGTTTGCAGCTCGGATCTAAGAACTGAAATATTCTCTCAAAGGTTTCAGTTTAGCAGCTGAAACATTAAGCACTGGACGAGTCTTAACAAGAGGTATTTTTAATGGTTGTTTAGGTCCGCCGTACTGGAAAATAACTTCCGAATGTAGTTTAAGAAAATTCTGTCCCAAGATTACATCAGCGCAGAGATCTGGCATCACACCGA
>QLIY01000709.1:30754-56462 GCA_003260075.1 Phallusia mammillata
CCCCCCCGGTATAAAGGTGATTTACACGGATTTGTCTGTACCTAACGGAGGAACAACCGATAAGCCGCAATACCTTCTGCTACTTCAACTATCCAAGCATCAGCGACGTGATCTGAAATACAAAAATTGTCATGACAAAGAAGAGCAAGAAAAAAGAAGACGACAAAAAAATGAACCGCAACGTCGATGACGATGTTGTTGTTAAAAACACTAAAAGTTATTTGTGATGCATGTTTTATTACTAACTCTGTGTTGTGTAAGAAAACTCTAATGACTACGTCAATACGCCTAACTCTGTGTTATGTTAGAAAACTCTAATGACTACGTCAATATTGTTATACGACCTTCCTTATAGTGACTACCTTAGGTTGATACTGTACCAAATTGATTTTAGACTTGACATGGCAATGTAATTTCCAACGATAAACGAATTTTATTTAGCAAAACGTGGAAAAATGCCATATTTTGTTGTTTCAGCTAAATACAAAGGGCACTGTTTATACAAAGCGCCATAGTCGCGCCAGCGGTCACTGAACGCCCATGCTAGCTCATTTTGAGCACATTTCAATACTAGCACGCTCTCGTAGGCAGTCTCCATGCATTATTTTGCTTCATACAATCCAAAAAAGCTATTTCTCTCTTATTAACTCTCTTAACTTACAAGTGTAAGGTTAAACGGCGTCCTCTTTTTACTACTAAGCTTAGACAAGCAGTAGCTCAGTTAGGCAAGGACTTAAACTATAAACATTTACAGCGAAAGATACTTTTTGTAGTAAAGTACGATGTCAACTCGACCAACCCCTACACGTGCACGCGATATTTTATATTGTGCTGGAAAATAAAATGTCAAAATAAACTGTTTGCAAGGAAACAACCCTTGTTTTTTTAGTTTGGGTTTAAATGGTTTGACATGTTCTGGTCCCCGTGGTGTTGCAGTAAGCGCACCCGAGATGCAGTCTTCTGCTCCTCGTGTTATAGAGTGAGCGCACCCGAGATGCCGCCTTCTGCCCCTCGTGTTATATAGGTGAGCGCCCCCGAGATGCCACCTTCTGGTCCTCGTGTTATGGAGGTGAGCGCCCCCGAGATGCAGCCTTCTGGTCCTCGTGTTGTTGAGGTGGGCGCATCCAAGATGTATCACTTTGGTCCCTGTGGTGTTGAGGTTGGAGCTCATGAGGTACAGCCTACTGTACTGCCCCCATGTTGTTGAGGTGACCGCACCCGAAATGCAGCCTTCTGCTCCTCGTGTTATAGACGTGAGCGCACCCGAGATGCAGCCTTCTGGCCCCCGTGGTGTTTAGGTGGGCGCACCCGAGATGCAGCCTTCTGCTCCTCGTGTTATAGAGGTGAGCGCACTCGAGATGCCGGCTACTGGTCCCAGTTGTGCTAAGGTTGGGGCACCCAAGATGATGTATCATATTGGGCCCCGTAGTGTTGAGGAGGGCGCTCATGAGGTGCAACCTTCTGTGCTTATGCTGATGAGGCGGGGGCACTCGAGATGTAGCCTTCTGGTCCTCGTGTTATGGAGGTAGGCGCACACGACATGCGGCCTTCTGGTCCCCCGGGTTCATAAGGTGGGCGCTCATAGGTTTTGCCTACTGGTCCTCGTGTTGTTGAGGTTGGCTCATCCGAGATGCAGCCTTTTGATCCCACTTGTGCTAATGTGGGCGCACCCAAGATGTATCACCTTGGTCCCTGTGGTGTTGTGGCGGGCCCACATGAGGTGCAGCCTACTGGTCCCCGTGTTACTGAGGTGGGCGCACCCGAAGTGCAACATTCTGGTCACGTCTTGATAAAGCGGGCGCCCAATATGTGGAGCCTTCTGATCCCCGTGATGTTATGGTTGACGCACCTGAGATGCAGTCTTCTGGTCTCTGTGGTGATAAGGTAGGCGCACCCGAGATGCAGCCTTCTGGTCCCAGTGGTGTTGATGCGGGCGCTCATAAGCTCCAGCCTTCTAAAGCTGGTTGCTTCTGCGGGCGCTCATGAGGGGCAGCCTTCTGGTCTCTGTGGTGTTGAGGTGGGTGCACCCATAATGTATCACTTTGGTCCCCGTTGTGTTGAAATGGGCCCTCATGAGGTGCAACCTTTTGGTCCCCGTGTTGTTGGGGTAGGCGCTCATGAGGTGCAGCCTACTGCTCCCGTGTTGTTGAGGTGAGCGCCCCCCGAGATGCAGCCTTCTGGTCCCCTTGGGGGGGGGGGGGGGGGGGGGGGGGGGGGGGGGGGGGGGGGGGGGGGGGGGGGGGGGGGGGGGGGGGGGGGGGGGGGGGGGGGGGGGGGGGGGGGACCCAAAATGTATCACTTTGGTCCTCGTGTTGTTGAGGCGGGCGCTAATGAGGTGCAGCCTACTGGTACTCGTGTTGTTGAGATGGGTGCACCCGAGATGCAGCCTTCTGGTCCCTGTGGTGTTATGGTGGCTGCATCCAAGATATATCACTCCCCTATGGTTCAGGCGGGAGCTCATTAGTTACGGCTATCTCGTGTTGTTGAGGTGGGCACTCTTGAGATACATTAAGGCGCCAGTTTTACGATGTTTGGAACCTTGCAGTCAATATTTCTTCTTGTGTGACGCCTGGTGTTATACAACTTCGAGATGAGACAAAAGCTGGAAGCGAAGTACTCGAACGTAGAGGGGGGGGGGGGGGGGGGGGGGGTGGGTTGAACGACAACGACAGTAATGTGTTAAGGTAGTGATTTAGTCAATAGGCGTATTATGTACTACATAACGAAGTTACATGAAGAATCAGAACTACATAGGTTGTATAACAAGCAGTAATCGGTTGCAAATTTGGTGTTTGCACAAGAGTTGGGGCCTTCTAGTTCTTGTGGTGTTGAGGCGGGCGCAATTGGGATTTCTTTTCTGCTCAATGTGGTGTTAGAATTGCGCGTATATAGGATGTAGTCTTCTGGTGGGTGCAGTCGAGATGCAGACTTCTGGTCCCCCAAAAAATTGTTTGGTAAACATAACACATATTAGCTAAACTTTCTGAAAAAGACTCCGATTGAAAAACAATTTTACAAGCATCTGAAAAAAAGACTCCCCTAACAAGTGTTGTCCTTCGCAATTTTGTCGACAAAAAATAATTGGCTTTTTTAAACTACGAGGATGCACCTAAAAACACATTTCGTTTCTCATGTTTTTGTCGGTTTTTGTCCGATAAGCTGCGTGACCCAACCGATGAAGCTCCGTAACAAACGTTCGGTTCGTTCAATTCCTGAGTCTTATAATTAGCAACTGTTGTTTCGGCTTTTTCCAGGATGCGTTGCCGCTGACCACTTGAACTTTAATTGCCTTCAAGTATTTGTAATTACCCGTGTACAAGTCACTGCCGTTGGCTTGTTTCATGTCATCAATCACATCTTCCGGCAAACTTGTTCAAAGTGCGTGGCTGCCTCATTCTCAAAGTTCCTTTTAATTTCAAAGCGTGGTGGGGAATCAACTGAATGTGATAATTTTTACCACAGTTTTACTTTATGGCGGAACTGTAAAACCCCAAATATGTCATGCAATCGTGACTCATTGCTGCATTTACAGAATGTCTTGTAGCAACTGGATGTTTTTGGCAGCCTAAATGCGTTAGGGACAATCGTATTTTGTGTCAAGCAATCCTAACCTCAATTATATTTGTTGTCAGGACATTACTTGCGCTTACCAAGTGCGACAGCAACACCTGATCTGCCCTCCTACTTCTCCATAGTTCAGTTTCTCTGTCTCGGTCAAGAAATAGAGTGGTGAGCTTTCGTGGTAATTATATTGCATTCAAAGAGGCAATATCTAAAGCGATTGGTAAGTTATGTTTGTTTTACTTTGGTGCCTGTTTATATTTTAGAAAGTTTATTAAACTGCACGAGTGCATTTCGAATAGTCGGCACTATAGTAATAAAAAATGGTAACATCTGTCAATTTTTGTAACTCAGTACCGAAATTGAATAAATTACATAAATAAAACCCTGTTGTTTATGTGGCGATTTCTTAACCGGAATAGCTAAGTATATCAGTGATAACTGCATGTTATTCGAATTATACAAGACTAAACATTCTAGGTGTGAAATCAAACTTTTACTTTATCATCGTTCCAAAGAAGTGTAAAATCGTAGTTAATTTTTGCATCAAAACATTACTGTCATTGCAGCAAACAGTTTTTCTTAGGGCCATTGCAGGAAGGAGGGAATTTAAGAATTGTGTTCTTTCATTCATGATTATGATCTTTTATTGTGTTAAGATGCTGAACTAATGCGAGGTTCGCTATGTGTTGGCAGTTTCTTGCTTTTCAAGCGTTCTGGGTTTGGTTATCTTTTTTATCAACATTTCCCCTCTTTGTTTGTGTTTGCTACCTGGTGTGGTCGCCAGTCTCAGGTCATCTTACAGACTTGCAGCTCAGTTGAAACTAGTGATGAACTGAAGTTCGGATGGCTGAAACACGGCCAAATATGTCGTTTTGCCAATGTTTCGGTTTCTGCCCGAACTTTTTTGTTGGAGCACAATGTGCTTTACTGAACACAATGTGCTTTACTATTTCCCACCAAAAATATTTTGTGGCATTATTTGATAAGGACTGTAGGCACATGATTTCAGACCAACTGTTTTTTCATAGTAAGCTAATTGTTTGTTTTTGTACTTGTGCTGGTTCCAGCATCTCGAATGGTTACTGACTCAAGAATCGGGCGACGCTTTGCATAATATTATGGCAGAAACGACTGCTTAGTGCAAGTTTTACCCGTATGTACAGGCATTGGTATTTGCTTCGATATCGCGCAAGTATTGGAGGAATATCGATACCGCGCATACCATAAGGTTTGGGCGTCGATACACAATATCGATCCATTTCGAAGTTGGTTTTGAGTTTGATTTCAAACAATATATCTTTTTTGTTAAACAAAGCATTTCCTGATGTAATGTATGGACTTGTAACCCTACTGCGTTTGCAAATCAATTACATTTTACTAAACGTCCAAATAAAAAATAAAAACATGCACCATACAAAACACAAACATCCATAGATAAAAGTCCTAAAGACTATATGAACTATAGTTTAAAACCAAGCTTTGTGAGCTCTCAATGTTTAAACAAAACCACTTTCTAGGATGTTTTTGATTTTGCTTGCATCGTTTATTTATCTTACAGATAAATGTGGATTTGATAACACGAATGACTAAACTGTACTGAAAACTGACATCAGTCCATTAGTGTAGTATTTGAAAGAAACTCTAATCTTCACGACTAACTACAGACATCGGTGAAAAATACCAACGTTGCTGAAATATGTTCAATCATTCTTTTGGTCCAAGCAGTGTTTCCCAAGCAGTGTTTTCCCAATTATTCTGTTGCCGAAAAACGAAAGGTTGTATCACGATATTATTTTCTTCTTTTACTTTAAAACGAACATTGCGCGCTAATTTTCTTAATAATGCTTTATTCTGTACCCGAACCCTAACAATTCTTACACAAAGACGGAAAATTACCGGATTTCGAACAGTCATGAAAGTTTATTAAGTTTCGCTTTCTTCTAATACTTTCTTCAGTTGAAAACCGTTATGCTTTTTTGCAAAATATTTATAATTTTTATAAAAAATCTTCGGGCCGATTAAAAAATCACAGCCTTAATGTGTTAATAACTTGGATTGAACAACGCATTTGCAAATTTGAAAGCGTTTCAAATTAGAAGTGTTTTGTCGGATTAGATTGGATTGTTTTACAGCCGACCTGTCAATCTTAGACATTTTTGTTTTCTGTTTGGCGAATTATGCACAATTTTGTCACTTGTGCACTTTGATTGTGGTTCGTGCTGAATGTAGTTGATTTCATAACTATTTGATTTCTTCTGTTTTCTCTTTTGTAGATGTGTGACCACATAGTTGTAATAATAGTTGTGCGTTAAAAGTCTGGCCGAGATTGTGATTCAAAGACTCATGTTGTAGACGTCAAATATTTTTGACAACAACCAACGAACAAAAGGAGGACACAACTGTAAAAATGTTACACACGAAAACAGTTTAATAAGAAGAATAAATATCAAAAAACAATTTATAAAGGATGGGCAATAAACTTCTAAAAAAGGGTAAATTTATCTCGCAATGGAGATGACAAAGCAACCAGGTCCAACCTGTCACAAAAAAAACCCAGTTCCAATCCTGCTTGACCCAGGGACTGATATTGCTGAACCCCAGTCCAGTTTGCCCCAAGGACCAGATGATGCTAAACACCGAACCAGCTTGACCCAAGGACCAGATGATGCTGAACCCCAACCCAGCTTGACCCAACGACGCAAGGACCAGATGATGCTAAACCCCAATGCAGCTTGACCCAAGGACCAGATGATGCTAAACCCCAATCCAGCTGTACCAAAGGACCAAATGGTGCTGAACCCCAATCCAGCTTGACCCAAGGACCAGCTGATGCTGAACCCTAACCTACCTTGGCCCAACGACCAGATGATGTTGAACCCCAACCTAGATTGACCCAAGTACCAGTTGATGCTGAACCCCAATCCAGCTTGACCCAAGGACTAGATGATGGTGAACCCCAGCCCAGCTGGACCCAAGGACTAGATGATGGTGAACCCTAACCCAGATTGTCCAAAGGATTAAAGTTATTAATACGATTTGGAAAACCAAAAAAATGTGGTCCAGATCCGGCCCACGGGGTCATTTCATTCGGCCCGCGGACCGTAGTTTGGTGACCCCTGGGGGGGGGGGGGGGGGGGGGGGGGGGGGGGGGGGGGGGGGGGGGGGGGGGGGGGGGGGATCATCGTTCGCAATTCTTTCAACCGTCCAACAAATCCCGTCTAACTTACCATAGCCAGCAAACCACGACGAATTGATAACGAATTTCAAGCAGAAGGACATTACCGACGGAAAGAGGAACATTACAACATATCACAAAGTTACATCACCTGTGAAGAAATGTTTGGTCGTGCAACATAGTAAAAAGCGGATCAGAAATCAAAGCCTGATAAAGTATAAAAAAAACAAGATTTCGTGATGGAAACGTGGTCGGTGTGGTTAGACAAGCTGGAATGGAAAAGACGACCTCAGCCAAAAAGTGGGCCATGCAAGGTTTAAGGTAAGAGTTGTTCGGACAGACTTTCTTCTTCTACATTGTAATCGGGCACATCGACTTCACTAGGGAGATGACACTTCTTCACACACAGATGACAGTTTCTTTTCTTATCCATGTCGTTAAGGTGGATTTACAATGACGATGAAACTAGACTTCTCAACGTCATTTGCAATGATTCAAATGTTGCGATAGTTTTCGACAATTTGACGAGGCAGCCATTGAATCTTTATCCTCCGAAGTACCCTAACCCCAACAACATTCGAAGTCCAGAAAGGAAAACTACCTTAAACATTTGGCGGGAGAAAACTTGCTCCCACATGCTCGAAAAATTTTCACGTCACGACCAACTGACAATTGGCGAATAGGAAAACAATTTCGAATTAATAAATACGATTATTGACGTGGTAATTTCTAAATTCGTGGGTTAGTAGTAATATTTGAATGTTTTTTGAACTACAGCAGCATTAACATCAAGTTTGAACCATAGTTTACTGTATGAAGCGACGGGAGTTTTGTCCGACATTGAAAACATAGTTATTTGCACCAGAGCATGACAGTTTGCAAAGCTGTATTTGAACCAGATCATCGCATCTACGACTGACAAAGACTTGAATTTTGTACGAAAGGTTGCACTTGACAGTTTTTTTACATGCGGTCAGACACAACTTCCGTGCAAGGGACGGTACCAACGTATTACACTGATTCATGATGATATTTGCAGTGACAAGTTTGAAAGCTGACTTGATACTAGGATTGTTGTGTGCTTTGTGGTAAACTTCTAGAACATTGTTGAATTAAAAGATTGCTCGTGTTTGTATATGTTCTGTGCCTGGTGTGGTCACTATGTTAAGAGGGGGGGGGGGGGGGGGGGGGGGGGGGGGGGGGGGGGGGGGGGGGGGGGGGGGGGGGTGTACCTTGTTTCCCGCGTACTTTCTTGTAGCAACCACTGAAAAGAGAATGTGTGCCTTGTTTCATATCTTGGGTTTTACAACGCATCGACGTTTTTGCCAATATGCCAGTGTTATTGTTAGTTTAGTTGGCGTTGTTTTTTAAACACTAGTTGTTAGTTAAACTTGTTAATTTTTGACAAATTGTGTTTTCTGTTCCCTAAATAATACACGGTTTCGTGTATTTGATATTTGTTAATGTTTTATTAGTCTTGATGGTTTAAAAACTATTTTCTTTTTACGTGTATTAAGTCCCATTTACGTCACACGCAGCGAAGTTGAGCGAATCTTTTGCTACAATGTAATCAAATGACACTGTCCACACCAGACGCAGCCTTTGCCCAACTTCGTCCAACTTCGCCGAGGTTTCGTGCGCGTAGCGAAAAAGTTGGACAAAATTGAGCGATTCCTGTATGGTTGTGATTTTTTTTGCAAGAAAAACTGCGGAAAACTGTACAGTAGGATAGGCAAAAAGGTAAACAGTGAAAAAAGGTGATTTTCGTTTCCAGAAAAAAAGCAACAACATTTCGCTGTCTACAAAACTGTAATCGTTTTAAAATGTATAAGAAATCTGCCTGAATTTGAAGGAAGTGTTTTAATTTTTTAATATTTACTAAAATAATAGAGGTGTGATCACCATAATAAACTAAAATGTGTATGTGACTACATAGATACTACATAGACAAGATAGCAACCGCGTTGATATTGAGTTGGCACATAGCGCCGCTAGCGGTAGCGTTACAGTTTAGCGATGTCTCTTACTCCTGGCTACTGTGAAGCTTGATTTACTGTTTTAATTCGGCTATAAAATGTCAACCACTTCATCTGCAGCTTTCAAGTAATCTGTCAAATCACCTAAAATTAAGTTCTTTACTACAATAAAACTCCTCTGTGGTCTTTGCGAGCTGACATTTCCAACCACCAATACTTTACAAAGGCACAACGAAAACCTGCATCAGTTTTTTAACCTAGGTCTAAATTTACAAGAATTGTTTTTATATAGCTCAAAAAATCGCGGATATTACGTGTGGCTAACCTTGCCACGAACAATAATTCAGGAAATCGAATTTATTTTTGATAACTTCGCCGGTAACGCCCTTTTGAAACAGAACGACTTTTCTAACAATCTAATTTGGTCTTACAACACTCATGTATTGCAATTTTAGCTCTAAAAAAGAAACCGATAAAAAAAGTTAAACCCTTCTACCTAGACACTGTCAGCAAACAACAAGTTGACATAATTTCTTACATTGGTGGAAACATTTAAGAAAGCTTTTTTTACCAAACCAATGATTAACCAATTATAAAACTATCTTTTACATTAGTAGATTCTAAAGGTAATTCAGTAAGACACACGGGTGGAAATTCACCAGAGACACCCGCTAAAAGCCATTTCCTATTAAACTTTGTTTCCTAATTTAATCGACTATTTCACATACTATTTGTCTATGTTGAGGCCGTCATACTATTTGTCTATGTTGAGGCCGTATAAAGCCGAAATTAGTACCGAATTCCAACACGAGATTGCAATTTACTCTTTTAAAGAGGGCCACAAGTCCTACAGGGTTACTTGAAGGGGCCAGGAGGCCAAAAAGTTACTTTTAGGGGGTCACGGTCCACGAAAGGTTGAGAACCACTGGTATAGAACAACATACATCAAAAAAGTGTAGCACATAGTCAAGAAAACTTTGTGTAGCTGGTACAATGAAGAGATAGTTTGTTAATATGACCCAGGTATATTGTTAATACCAACACTTTCTCATTTAAGAAAAACTTGTTTTAATGCGCATAAATTAAGCTGTAGATTTCTGGTTCCTGGGTGGCTATGGTGGATTTCCTATGTCTGACTTGATTAGATTTACCATATTTTGGTTGTATGGTGTCGTGACATGTTTGATAGTCGCTCATCAGTAAAACCTTTTACTTAGAAAATTGTAGTTGGTTCTGGAAACATATGTTTAATAACATCCCGTCAAGATATAGCAAAGAAAATTCAAAATACTTTTTTCTCGCGCATTTTTGTGATTCAAATACTTTATTACTTTACAGTCAACATGTACTTATGTACAGGTAATATGACGTCAAACTGTTAGTTAATTCAAACTGTAGTGAAATAAATATGATTATAATTTAAGTTATTTATTGACAAATAACATTTAATGACATGTACTCATTTGCCAAAATGTTTTTTTTTGTGAGTACGACGACTTTTCCTAAAGTAGTTGACCATTCGCTCAACTTCGCTACGCTATGCTACGTCTGGTGTAAACGGGCCTTGAACATTCCCATTTTGTTCGTAGGTGTGGAACCAAATGTTGTAATAATAGTTTTTTACACTAAATTGACTGGCTTGTGTTGTGCTTCAAAGCTTCATGTAACATTCAAGACATGTTTCGGCAATTCTACATCATCAGCAATACTTGTAAGTAGTCAATTTCTTGTATGGAACAAATAATACAAACAGAAGGTGGACACAACCGTGTTACAATCACATGAAAAAGCTTGTTTATCATAATGGATGATGTTAGTTCCCAACCCAGCCTAACTCAAGGACCAGATGATGCTGGACCCAGCTTGGTCCAAGGACTGGATGATGCTGAACCAGAATTAAACACAACCCAACGCCGTGGTGATGTTTTTCCCCAGCACAACGCAACCGAAGATTCCAGTCCTATGGTGCCCCAGTCAAGTTCAAACCACCCTTTGCCAGTTGATGTACAGGACAGGAATTTGGTTTTTAACTTGGTAAGAATTTTCACCCGATTCGCCGAGAAGTCGTTGATTGAAATTCGGAATTTTTGCTTTTCTATCGAGCGGCATTCGCATTTTATAACACGTATTAAAACGCGGAAGGTTAGTGTGGCAAATGACCTGAAAGTTTTAAACAGGTGATATTTTTTTGCAAACACCGTCGATATGAAAGCAGTGATTCTGCCGACAGATGCCGATTTGAACCGACGACTTCTTGACTTATAGGATGGACTTCTTGCAACAAGTACCTGTTTTGATTATGAAACGTTTTTGTAAAGGAAAGCAAACAAGCACCTCAGATTGGAGACACAAACATCCACACAACTGGGCCAGTTTACAACGCTCCAGTCTATCAACAAAACTTCACACAGCATGTAACTGTGTATCAGACATACGAGCAACCTCACTGCTCGTCTCAGTTGCCTGCTCTACACGGCTTCGATGAAGAAACGTCACCCAAACTCCCTGAAACATCTTCGCCATCAGCGAAAAGGCAAAGGTTTGGGGGGGGGGGGGGGGGGTTGCTGAACATCAACCATCGACATCAACGAAGCACCACAGAAAACATGAATATGTTCAATGTTCTTTAGCATTAATGTCGTTGCTCAAACAAAGAGCCCAAGAAATCGCCGGTGAAGAATCGTCACTCGCAGATTTCGCTAATCGACCAATACCAACCGTTAACCTTGCCATTGTCAGCAAACCACAGCAAATTGATGACGAGTTTCAAGCAAAAGGACATTATCGACGTAAATCGGAACTTTACAACATACCACAGAGTGACATCACCTGTGAAGAAATGTTTGGTCGTGCAAAAGAAACAGCACAACGAGAAGCAAATCGCAAATTCAAAATAGATAAGGTAAAAGCAAAACAAGATTACGTAGAAAAACATGGAAACGTGGTCGGTGTGGTCGGACAAGCTGGAATAGGAAAGACAACCTCAGCAAAAAAGTGGGCAATGCAAAGTTTGAGGGGAGAGTTGTTCGGAGAGACTTCCTTCTTCTTCTACATTGTGATCGGGGGGGGGGGATATGTCATTTCTTGAGTTTCTTCTCTCCACCATGTCGATTGAACAAGATTACACCCAAAAACAAGAAAAAGGCATTCTCAACGCCATTTGCAATGATCCAAATGTTGTGCTAATTTTCGACGGTTTGGACGAGGCAGCCATTCAGTCGTTTTCCACTGAAGTTCCCCAACCCCTACTACATTCGAAGTCTAAAGCGGAAAACTACCTGAAGCATTTAGCGGGAGGAAACTTGCTTTCACGTGCTCGAAAGATTTTCACGTCACGACCAACTCAACTATACAAGCTCCATCCTTCATATCGACCCAGGTTTATTGTTCAAATACTTGGATTGACTCTCAGCATCACAAGATGAACTTGGATGCCAGATATGTGGAGACAGATACGACGATATACACCAAAAGCTAGAGCAAAACCGCAATGTGTTTGCTTACTGCTATGTTCCTGTCAATTTTATATTGACCCTTGTCTACTTGATGAATTACGATGGAGATATTCAGTTTGTTTCACTCACTCGAGTCCTTGCTTTCACTTGTGGCCAATATCTCACAACCAATCATCTAAGGGGCCAAGAAGGTGAGTTGGACAAACTGGCAAAATTGGCCTATGATGCATTTCTAAAAATGGAGATCGTATTAAAGGCAATCGCATTCGTGCAAGCAGGCATCAAGGAATCCACAGCCGATGCATTTACAAACACGTCAGTCACAAAGTACGGGAATCTCAAGCTGACGATATTGGATGGTCACAAAGTTCGTTATTTCACTCATCTCATCTGGCAGGAGTTTTTTGGGGCGTTCTACCTGATGATGATCTTCTCACTTGACGAGTTTGAGAAAATCCTTAAACAACTTGAAAACGATAGATGGGAAGTTGTTTCCAAGTTTGTTTTCGGGATTTGCGATTCTTCAGTTTTTCAGCAACTCGAGCCACTTGTTTCTGGATGTTCCCGTAAAGATTGGGAGCAAAAGAAATTACTGCTTTTAAAATTCATCCATTCCAACCCGAAGCTCAGCAGTAAAGAAGAAATCTTGCGAGTTTGCAGCTGGGCTCATGAGTCAAATGATGTAGAAATTGCTTCTTCTGTAGCCTCCCTACTTCCTGATGAGCTCGACCTTAGTGATTCATCTCTCCTCCCAGTTGACTACGAGAATCTTTCCAACGTGATTCAGCACAGAGCGAAACCGGTAATTCTGTGGTTTGTGCATAAATTATTGTTTTTTTTCAATTTGAGAAATGTTTTTTTGCATAGTTTGCGTAGCAGCCAACTTCAGTCAATTGCAATTGAAATCTCTCTTTTTATGATTAAAAGTCGTACGCTCACCCAACCCAATCTTCTAAAAAATACAAAAAAATCAAACCAAGTTTAATAATGTAACAAATGCGTACCTTCAAGTTCACCAATAGTACACATGCGACACTGTATTAACACGTTTACAACCACAGAAGTGCACAAACACAACGAGGCCCAAACTGCCCGAAATCCACCAAAAAGAAAGTTAAAAAACGTCACGTTACTATCGTCCAAATACATTGACCTATCATGTCGCGTCCAAACTTAAATTACTTGTCCATTGGTGGCTTATTGTATCGGTACCTAATGGTTTCTTTGCAGGCTGATAAGTAAAAATAGCTGTGTATACTAAATATACGTAACTCGTTGCAACTCGTTTAGATATCTGCCCAAACTCACTGCGATTGTGGCACTAATTCTAACATAATGTTGTAAATGTTGAAATAAATCGCAATAATTTCTTTGCTCAAATAATGAACAAAGCAAAAAAATAACATTACTCTTGTGTTGTTCGCCAAACACACGTACAAGGTTCGATGAAAAAAGGACCAGGGTGTTAACACGTCGCTCCAAACAATTCAATTAGCTTTCAGGTTCACGACAGAGTTGTAAACGGGTTTCGAACTTTGCCAACCAGGCAGTACAAGCCCGAAATCTGAACCGAAACCGACATTTTGTTAAAAAAAGAAAATATTTTGTTTTGAATAATGAGGCGTAATCCGAATTTGTGATGTCTATTTTTATTTACCTCAGTTTTGTCACTACGATAAATTAACAATTTTAACTGCATTAAAATCAGCTGAAGGTACTCGACCTCTCCCACAACAAGTTTGGCAACACGGAAGCAACTTCACTCTCCCCTTGCCTTCAAAACATGGAAGAGCTTAGACTGGTTGGATGTAAGATCGAAAGTAAAGGCGTCGAGAAACTCTGCGATGGAATAAAAAAGCTAACAAAGCCGGTAAAACCTTGTGAAACATTTGGATTTGCGTAAAATTATTTTACTGAATTAGAATTTGCATAAATCTGTAATACTAAAAAGCAAATATTCTTTCCAGGTATATTTTGTTCTGACAACTTGCGTCCGAAAATGGTTATCTTGGGGCAAAAGATTTTTAATGTTGAGGCAAAGAATGTCTTTTTATTTAGAAAAAAAAAACATGTGTGAATTTAGTTTTGTCGTCACGATTAAAGGAGTTATTAAATGAACTCGAATAGTGAAAGACAAACGAGAAATGCAAAACATTATTTCGCTCCTTGTTTACCGGCACGCCAGGATGATCATTTAGCTTAGAAAAGCATATTAAAAACGTAAAATGCCCCTTATCCATGCAATTCCAAAAACTTTTTATAAACTTTTTCAAAACATTTTATAAAGTTTATAATTTCGTCGCAACAACAAACACTAAAATTTCACACAACACGAAAAAGGTGGAAGACGCAGCCATTATGTCTTCATTCAGTTAAGAGAAAAACCATAAACGGAAAAGAAATAAGGGTAATGTTTAGTTTTGCAATACACGCCACGGAATTTTATCAATATTTATCGAAATATGAGCGTAAGAAGAGCAAATACAGAAAGTAAATAGCACCTAGCAATCAAATGCAAAATACACATAGGTAACCAACTGCTTTTTGCATTATATGCCAAAAAGTCTGTTTTATGTTTTTGTTACAATTAGTTGAGTTGATTTTACACAGGTTCAGGCCTTAATTCCGGCCCGAGCAGATATTTGGTGAAATATCTGTCAACGACTCAAAATTAAGATTTACCAAAGCCAAATATGACTTAATGCAGAGTCAGGCCCATATCTAGCCCGTTTCATTAAAACTAAAACCTGGCATTATTTTATACTTAAGGTTACAATTACGGTTCAAACCAAACTAACTGACTTGTCCGAAAAAGCAAACAAACATGGGGGGGGGGGGGGGGGGGGGGGGGGGGGGGGGGGGGGGGGGGGGGGGGGGGGGGGGGGGGGGGGGGGGGGGGGGGGGGGGGGGGGGGGGGAACACGGTTGGCAACAGTGATATTGGGAAGGCGGGTCCAAACGCTTATGCAATAACATAAAAACAATCAACAAGGCGGAAATAGCTGAGCAACTTTAAATCCTGATGGAGCGCATTAAAGTGGATGACACACTTGGTGGATAGTGTGGATGCAGCTACAACGTCATTACAAGGCGTTATGTGACTGGGGCTCACAAGAAAGTGAGATTTGCGCATTGTGAGTAAACACAACTGGTGGGTCTAGTCGAGGGGGCACTATAAACCAACCACCCGTATTAGGAAAAGAAGATGGGGTACGACGGGAAAAGAAACCCTGTCAGATAGTTGAAGGCGCCGAAAGAAATCATGTTATTAGTTCACTTTACATGATACTTCAGCATGACGTTTTCTTAAAGTTTGTAGGTTTCTTACTTACAGCATTTGGCACCACAATGACAGTGGCCGTACCAATTAATGCAAACACAGAAATGTCTTTGATGTTAACATTGGCATACTTGTACAGCATACTCTCGTTGGTGTTAACCATATGAGTTATTGTATTTTGGCGTTTTACCTTAAGCACTTAATATGGGAACAGTGTCGGTTGTTGTGCCCGCGACAACATTTTCCAGTCCCTCTGAAAAGCCATCCATGCGTGGACTTCTATTCCTGTAATTTCTTGCGAATCTTTCCGCCATTGCAACTAAAGCAAAGACTAGAGGAAAATCGTTTGGTTTCATTTCCCAAATCGTTTAGTTCCGAGCGCAGATGTTTAATTTTCTCAGCCAAGCGTTTCAACTCTTCAGTGACTGGATTAACTTCAGGTTTTAGCAGGGCAACATTAATTTAACGCGGCTCTTCGCTTCCATAAATAAAATCCTTCGCGTTGATCCGAAGATTGGATCTTCCTTCGAACAATTTCCACACAGTAAGGTATCTCCGAATCATATGAACCTACGCCTGATAAGCTGAGAAGTGTACAGCATGGTGTTTCTTAGTCTGATGTCTTCTGGAAATGCTTGGCTTCCAAGATTTACAAGAGCTGATACGAAATCTCGGTTGAGTTTATGCACTGTTTGAGTGCGTTTCGCCAGTTTTTTTTTGCTTTGCGGTGCCATTAATTACATGCGGCTATGGCAGTGGCTGGATTCTCTTTCTGTCTTTACAATGTCAAATTTGAGAGCAGACGGTAATACCATCACAAGTGCATGCCTTTATGAAGCTTCGCTTGCCTCCACGATTTCAAGGATTCAATATTGTTCATAAAATATTCAATGCCCCTTTTCGCCTCATATTTTCGGGGATACAAAAGAAAAAAACAATGTCTTGACAACAACAGTCTATCTGTTGCGCATTTTCTTGGTTCTGCTGCAATAACGGGCTGTCAGTACCTAATTCAAACTTTTATTGAAACATTAAAATAGTAAACACAATAACATGCCTGCAGCGCTGATATGTTTTCTACTTTAGCTTGGGGCGCAAAATCTTGGTCGTGTCATCCATGCACTTGTGCTTGTCAAAATGTCCGCATAGGGAGGTCCTGGGTTGAAACAAACTAATCATGAAAAGTTTGTGCCGATCAACAAGTACCAACCTGTGCGATTAAGTTTACCTTGTTAACATTTACCGAAGGTGTTTGATCCCTTGACCGTGAAAGTAATGTTGTTCACCAAATTACGAGCATTTTTCGATGGCTATTGTACAAATACAAACGTGCTGTCCATATGTATGTGATTGTCTTGGATTTATTCTGCGGTGGGATTCCAACCCGCAACAGAAGCCAACCCTGTCGCTTTACCAACAGAGCTTCACAGACTTCATTTTACCCTAAATTGCCGTATAAAACAATTTCAATGACACTAAGTTATCTGCTCAACCTCACAAAATTTTGGCAATATTTTTACCCTAATTTTATATTTGCCGGTTCAAACCAAACTAACTGTCTTGCCTAAAAAAAGTCTTGTCAACAAAAACAGCATTCACAGCAAACAGATTTGTAATCTGGCCTGAATTTGAGCCACACACCGCAATTGCAATTCCGAAATCCTGTGTAAACCAGACTTTTTCAACACGCTAAAAGTTTCTTTGTGTCGATAAGTTTCGTGGCATATCCTGGTCTAACTAGCGATCCTGTCATTACGTCTTGATCTTCGCATCTGATGAGTAGTTACGACATAATACCAAGAAAAAAAACATGCGTTTTGTTTGAACAATGCAACATACTGTGGTTGTTTTTGCAACGTAGACCACTAACAGGAATGTAGTATCGTAAGACAATTTCAGATACCAGTAAATTGTTTTGAAGTCTAACTTGCAACGACCGTATGCTCTCTCAATGGAGGTTTTTGCTACAAAACATTTCTGTCGTGTCAAGTTGTCAAGCATTTTTTTTTATATAATGTCAAATTTAAAACCGCATACAAATACTGCTGGCAATGACATGAAAATGTTTAATCGACAGCATGTAAACAACCACTGCTTTGTGCATGGGCCACCAGTAAATTTTGTTCAAAAATATGCAATGTGTTGAAGTTTATTTTCTGGGCCAACAAGCCAAACACTTACAATACGGTGTTTTTCGAAGTTTTGTTGTCTAAATTCACTTTGTCACTGCGATAAATGTGATAATTTTTTTTGCGTTAAAATTAGCTGAAGATACTCGAACTTTCCTATAACGAGATCGGCAACACGGAAGCAGCTTCACTGGGCCCTTGCCTTCAAAACATCGAACAACTTATACTGCGTGGATGTGAGTTTGGAAGTGAAAGTTTCGAAAAACTCTGCGATGGAGTGAAAAGGCTCACAAAACCGGTAAAAGTTGTTAAATTTCGAACATATTTTGTGTTGTGTTGTCTATTTTTATTTTCTTAAGTTTGTCAATACGATAAATATAATAATATTTGTTGAATTAAATTTAGCTGAAGAGACTCGATCTCTCCTACAACAACATTGGCAACACGGAAGCAGCTTCACTCGCTCCTTGCCTTCACAACATGGAACAACTTATACTGTATCAATGTGGGATCGGAAGTGAAGGTGTCGAAAAACTCTGCAATGAAGTGAAAAAGTTAACAAAGCCGGTAAAAGTTGTTGAATTTCGACCTAAGTTATATACAAGAAATTTATATAATGGCAATCGTTGCAATCGGTGTATTTCTACCTCATTTTATTTAATTTGAGCTTGTAAATGTGTGGCGCCCAATTTAATGGTTGCCAAAAGCCTTCGAACACTGCACTAACGGCTAGCCACGGGAAAACCTAGTTTACACGCGTTCGAGCACTGCTGTCTTTATTTGAAACACCATGTAAAACAAGCTCTGCAATATTGGCAAAGTCACTGCGCTGCACAAAAATCAACACCACTGAACAGTACGACAGCCGGGGAAGAACTCCTCGTCACAACACGTGGCCCGCAAAAGGACTCGAAAACACTCGAAAAAGGGATCGCGACAAAACTAGTAAAAGAAACAAAGAAACCAACAAGTCACGTGGTCGAAGCGCACCGGTCAATTATCATCGCCCTAGCGGCCTACTTTAGAATGTAACACCGGAGATTGCAGCCGGAATTCTGCGAAAGGCAACGGCAGGGGAGGAGTTAAAGCAAGGTGCAGTGAACACAAGGTGTGCCTTGAGTAAAGTTCCCGTATAATTGAAAACAATGCACAGGAAAGCAATCGAACATTTATAAGATAAACGTGAACGTAACAAAAAGATGTGAATGCGATTAAGTGAAAAACATGAAAAACACATCGTGAAATTAAGGTAACTAACTTCCGTTTTAGGAAAATAAGCACATACACAGAAAACAAACTTACTAAACCGACAATACAAGACAGTACAACGGTGGTGGGTAACGTGAAACAAGGTGATAACATAACGCATAAATTCCGGTAACAAATGTTCTTTACAGGCATTTTGTACTGACAACCAGCGCTTTAAAATAGTTGTCTTGGGTGCAAAAGACTTTGAAATAATAAGGTGATGATTGTTTGTTGCGTTACAAATTAAATCTGTCGTCACAATGAAATGAGACCCAGTAATTATCTCGTTTTTTAAAGTTTGTTGGTGTGTGGATTAATATTAACAAAAACGCAAAACGCTTTGTGCAAGTACGAACGAATTGAGCAACATTTGGCATAAAAACAAATATAGCGTCATTCCGGTATAATTAAGAAACATAATCTAAAATATGATTAGCATTTGCATTAACAGAATCTGGTTATAACATAATACGACACATCGGTGACGAACTGTGGAAGAAATCTTTATAAAATAAATGATCGTCCTTAAAATATGTAACAATGGATGCTAAGGGACGAACAAGACAAAGGTTTAATGCTACTTGACCCAGCACCCAAAACGGTATAAATTTTATCGTGGAAACAAGGCCAGGGCGTTTAAACACGGTATTTAAATAACCCGACTAACTTAAATAAATGTCTTACCTAAAGCTAGCAGAACCTGGGTTCAGGCAATAGTTGCAAAGGGGTCTAAAATTAGGCGGAAGCTGACATTTTCTTTAAATACAGCTTGAAATAGACCCGATGTTTAGTTTACCAATTTCAATTCTTTATTTGCCACGCATGGAAGGAAAGTAAATTGCAACAATAAATTGGAAAACTGATAATTGCGTAAAAGGGATCAGTGAAAGGCCAAACATTGGCCATCAAGTCAGTGACCCGTTATTGTCGATTTAAGAAGGAAAGGAAAGTAGTAAAGTGGAAAGTCTCTGTTGGAGCGGCAGAACAAAACAAAACGCGAAAATACAAGAAGCAAACAGGGATGACACGTAAAACGAAGAAAATAACATTTCTGAAAAAACTAGAACAACAACAATACACGAATCGTTGTACGTTGCGATTGCGAGGCTCGAGGGCAAATTAAAAAGAACACGCATAATTGGCTAATTGCTACCAAGTCCAAATGTAATCTCTTGAAATCTCATTATAGTCAGGCCAAAGTCCACCATGTTTTTTATTATATGTGAAGCCTAAACCTGCACCCGACCCGAAAACTTTGGCCCAACTTACAACTCTAGTTCAGGTTGCTTGTGTCAGTAAATTTGCAGCAATTAGTTTTGTGGCAAGTCTAGGAGCATCAAGCTTCCGGTCATTACACCCAGGGCTTTACGCGTAACGCATATTTGTTTTACTGCCATGCAAACAAATAAAGCAAACTCATGTTATCAAGAAGCATCAAGTTCGTACTGCTGTTGTTAATGCCGCCGAAACATCAGTTGTTTTAATTTCTTTTGACAAAGCTAGAGTGAACTTTTGACAGCTTACTTGTTAAGTATTATTTTTATTTTTGTTAATGAAATGCTAAATTTAAAGTTGAACAAAAATTAATTGTTAAAAAGTCGCAAAACTTATAACAAAACGTAATCCGTAGTAGTACTGTGTTGTCTCTTTTTATTAACTAGCATTTGTTACTGTGGTGGATGTGATAAAATTTGTTGCATTAAAATCAGCTGAAGATACTCGACCTCTCCTGGAACGAGATCGGCAACACAGGAGCAGCTTCGCTTGGTCCTTGTCTTAAACACATCGAGGAACTAATGCTGGCTGGATGTGAGATCGGAAGTAAAGGCGTCGAAAAACTCTGCGCTGGAGTAAAAAAGCTAACAAAGCCGGTAAAACCTTGTGAAAAAAAACAAACACTTGCATAAACCTGTATTACTGAACCTTATGATTCTTCTTTACAGGTAAGTTATATTTTATACCGAAAACCGGTACTTTAAAATTGTTGCCTTGGGGCAAGTCATTTTTAAATGTTAAGGAAATTATGTCTTTTTATCTAGTAAATATGCTTTTGTGACTTCAGAATTTATACTTGTCGTCACAATTAATAGAATCTAAATGAACTCGAAAGTGGAAAGACAAACGTGAAACACAATATTTTATAGGGGGGGGGGGGGGGGGGGGGGGGGGGGGGGGGGGGGGGGGGGGGGGGGGGGGGGGGGGGGGGGGGGGGGGGGGGGGGGGGGGGGGGGGTAAATTCATTTTAACAGAAACACCAAACGCTTTGTACCAGCACGAACGAAATCAGCAGCATTTGGCATCAAAACAATTATTGCAAGTATTTTTGGTCAATTCAAAAGCATAATAAATCTAAAATATGATCAGCTTTTTATAATAATTAAATCTGGTAATAATATTAACGACACATCGATGACGAACTGTGAACTCATCGATACATCGATAAACGAAATCTTCATCGAATAACAGATCGTCTTTTACGGAGAACTGGTTATAGACAACGTTTTATTGCAACTTGACCCAACAACCCAAAACGCCTAAGTGTATTAGTTACGAAAGTGTGACACTAAAAGAGTTATCACAATATGCACCAAAAAATTAATCGATGTTTCACAAACTATAAGCACAAAACTATAAAATTTGTAGTAAGTTTTTTTTTATACTAATAATAATACGCAAGAGGCACATGGGTACAAACTGGTACTTGCATTATAGGCTAACAACTGTTGAACGTGACAGTAATGTTGCTCATCAAATTACAAAGAATTTTTCTTTGCTATGGCACAAATACAAACGTGCTGCCCATATGTTTCTGACTATCTTGAATCGATTCTGCGGTGGGATTCCAACCCGCAACAGAAGCTTATTCCTGCCAATTACTAATTGAGCTGCACAGACTCCATTTTACCTTAAAATATATGAAACAGTTTCTTTAAACGCTGATGGTTAATGTTTGATAGCAAAATCTGACGAAACACAGCGTTAAAAATCCTGCACAAAGAATTTTGATGTAACTTACAACATATTATTTTCTGCTTCAGCTCACTACAATTTTGGCTATATTCAACACAGTGCTATATTTGCCGGTTCAGACCAAATCAACGTTCCTGTCTAAAAATACAACAAAGCAACAAAAATGACATGCAAACCAAAATAAAAGTTCGTACAAGGCGATAGTGTCGCTCATATAACTCGAATTGTTTTCATACAAACAACTTTGTTACACCTCAGTGTTGTTTACATAAGGTCTGAAGTTAAAATTATTGTTGAAAACAAAGCCAGTACGTTGACACGCTATTTGAACAAAACAATCGACTTACAGAAGTTTCTCAACTAAAGTTCAGGGCAGAATGTAATCTGGGCTGAATTTGGACCAAACCTGAAAATGCAATTCCGATATTCGGTGTAAACCAGACTTTTTCAACACGAAAAATATTTTTTTCTGCCACTAAAATTTGCGTCAATTAGATTCGTGGCATGTCTTGGTCCAACGAGCGATCCTATCATTAACGTCTTCATCTTTGCATCTGACGCGTAGTTACGACATAATATGCAGAAAGAAAGCATGCGTTTTGTTTAAACAATGCTACTGTGGTTGTTTAACGCCGCCAAATATCGATTATCGATTAGACATTTTTTCATCGACCACTAACAGGAATGTAGTATGGCCAGAAAACATAAGAAACCGATAAATTGTTTTAGCACGAGTTACGTCATACGAAACAAACTATAAGTATGTTTATTTTCAAATTTGACCAGAACTAAACTTTCTAACTAACCTGAACGACCATAAGTGTTTGCTACAAAAACATTTTCTGTCGTGTCAAGTTTGTCAAACGTCAAACAAATACGTATTTCCTTGCAATGACATAACAATGTTAATTCGAAAACATGTAAACAACCAATGCTACGTGCATGGGCCACCAGTAAATCTTGCTCAAAAATATTCTTTGTGTTGAATTTATTTTTCTGGGCCAAACAAGCCAAACATTTAACAAGGCCGAAGTTATGTTGCCTATTTTACTTACCAGTATTTGTCAGGACGAAAAATGTGATGATACGTTTTGCATTAAAATCAGCTGAAGAGACTCGACCTCTCCTACAACAAAATCGGCAACACGGGAGCAGCTTTACTGGGCCCTTGCCTTTACAATATCGAACAACTTATACTGGTTGGATGTGGGGTTGAAAGTAAAGGTGTCGAGAAACTCTGCGATGAAGTGAAACAGCTAACAAAGCCGGTAAAAGTTGTTGAATTTCGACCTAAGTTATATACTCGTACAATATATTATATAATGGGAAACGTTGCAACCGATTTATTTAATCCTCTTTTTATTTTATATAAGCTTGTAAATGTTCTTTACAGACATTTTTGTACTGACAACCGGCGCTTTAAAATAGTTGTCTTGGGTGCGAAAAATTTCATTAAAGTTGATGATTGTCACTCAAATATGCCTTTGTTGCGTCAGAATTTAAATCTGTTGTTACAATGAAATGAATTAAACATAAAAAAAAGTTTTTCATTTGGTCGCAATAGCCAACACTAAAACTTCGGGGGGGGGGGGGGGGGGGGGGGGGGGGGGGGGGGGGGGGGGGGGGGGGGGGGGGGGGGGGGGGGGGGGGGGGGGGGGGGGGGGGGTTAGCTTTTTGCGTTATTTTTGCGAAATTCACAACATGCCTCAAATATGCACAATTTACTATATTCGAAGAAATTATTACATAGAAATCACATTCCAGCTAATCGCATATATCGTTAAAATTCTATGCGATAATGCGGATTATGCTATGAAAAGGTAAGCGATTAACTCGACGATATCTTTAACACATAATAAGCTACGGTTGGGATCTACCATCTGTCTGTACAATGTTCAAAGATTTTTGAACTTACACTTAATGATCAGCCTTGAAGCGCAAAACGCATTGCGAAACAAACATGTGTTACGCCACCATATTAATTTGAACGCACGGCACTGATAACAACGAAAAGTTTTGTGGCCGAATAAATTGACACAAACGTTTGGTACCAGTGTTTTAATTTACACAAAACTCATACGATAAATAGAGTGAAAGCTAGGTTAGTTTAAGTGCATAGTAAACTTTAAAGAGTGTAAGACAATTAACAGTAAACAACATGTACCGTTGTCGTCTTACATAACAAATCAGAACAAAACAAGCGTGAGGGAAACAAAACAATTGTGTGGAAAAACAAATCAACTTATTTTGAACTTTAAAGATTAAACGACATAACCAAATGTGACTCAGCAAAGCTGCCAATAATATAAAATTAAACACATAAGAATACAATCTGTCGCAGATATAACATACTAAAGAACAAATGCACAGGCTTCATTTTACTTTAAAAAGTACGAAAGGGTTTCTTTAAATGTTGGAGGTTAATGTTTGATAACAAATCCTGACACCGAAACTCAGCGATCAAAAATTCTTGCCCTCACAAAACAATTTCAATGACGACATTAAATTATCTGCGCAACCTCACAACAACTTTGGCACTGTTTCCAACATAATGTTATATTTGCTGTTTCAAACCAAACTAACTGTCTTGTCGACAAAAATGACATGCAAACCAAAATAAAATAGTCCGTACAAAGCGAAAGCAGCATGTGTTTTGTTAAACCATGCAACTTACTGTGGTTGTTTAATGCCGCCCAAATTATCGATTTGTTCATTTTTACCAACATTGACCACTAACACGAATGTAGTATCGTAAGAAAACATCGAAAACCGATAAATTGTTTTAGCACGTGTGACGCAATGAGAGACAAACGACATGAACATTTTAATTCAAATTTGGCCACAACTAAACTTTCTTACTAACTTGCAACGACCGTGTGTCTTGTCAATCTGTCAAACATTTTGCTGAAAAAATGTCAAATTTAAAATCGCAAACAAATACGCATTTGCTTGCAATGACATGAAAATGTTTAATCAAAAACATGTAAACAACCAATGCTTCGTGCACGGGCCAACAGTAAATTATGTTCAGAAATATTCATTGTGATGAATTTATTTTTCTTGGCCGAACAAGGCAAACTGGTACAACAAGGCGCAATCCGAACTTATGTTGTCTAATTTTACTTTTGTTGCATTATAATCAGCTAAAAAGACTCGACCTTACCCGCAACGACATCGGCAACACGGGAGCAGCTTCGCTGGGTCCTTGTCTTCACAACACCGAACAACTTGTACTGTTGGAATGTGAGATTGGAAGTACAGGTGTCGTGAAACTCTGCGATGGAGTGAAAAAGCTAACAAAGCCGGTACAAATTTTGAATTTCGATCTAAGTAATATTCATACGATGAAAAAATTTTACCGGCGCTTTTATACAGGTATTTTATACTGATAACCGGTGCTTTTAAATATTTGTATTGAGTGCGAATGTTTAAATATGAAATATTAAAGGTGATGATTGTTGCGCAAGTATACTGTTGATGCGTCACAGTTGAAAGCCGAGCAGAAATGAAATCCAGCAATTACGTCGTCTTTGGCATAAAAACAAATATAGCGTAATTTCGGTAAATTGAGGAAACGTAATAAATCTCATATATGATTAGCTTTTTACATTAATAGAATCTGATAATAACATAAGATAAACATATTCAAACTGGGATCAGCCCGTAAGCGTCGATGCAGACCAGCGATCACGCCATACTTATCGATAAACCATTATACGCCAGGCCTATGAAACGCGTGATACCGAATCAGCTGGTCTCCTAAGCATTCCCATATGGCAAGGCATGGGCTAGAAAAATCTAGCCTGCGGTGGGATTCGAAACCACGACAGGAGTCTTTCCGGGACTCGCGCTCTACCAACTGAGCTACACAGGCCCAGTGGAGAATCCGCCGAAAGTCGAATCACAAGCACC